>JAHLSL010000080.1:4266209-4311020 GCA_025920805.1 Petroica traversi | reverse complement strand
AGGGGACGATTGGGGATACAAACAGGCCATATGGCTAACCCAGGACAAGGGTTTTTAAATTTTTTTTTTTTTACTATTAGCGGAGTTCTAATGGTTTTACAAGAGGGTCTATTTAGATTAATATAATATAAGAAATAACTGTTTCACAATAAAGGTTATAAAACACTGAAAAAAGTTAACCACAGAAGTGGTAGATACCCCATGCCTAGAAATGTTCAAGACCAGGTTGAATGGGGCTCTGAGCAATCTGGTCTAGTGGATGGTGCCCCTTCCAACCCAAAAAATTTTATGATTATATGACATTAAAATTCTATATTCTGTGTGATAAAGTCAAGAATTTTTTTAGAAGGGCTTGAATATAAAATTATGAAAATTAGAAAGAAGCAAGAAAAACAGGTAAAAATTGAGGAGAAATTCTCATGCAGATAAATCACCATGCACTAACAAGACAGAAACCAAAATACCAAAACCAAAGTAAAGATGTTGTAGCCAACGTGTCCTAAGGCAGAGGAGTTAGAGACATGTGGTATCTCTTACTAAATCAAAATACAAATTAAAAAAATGGACAGACTTCACATTCAAAGTAAGGGAACAAAAGAAGAATTTTTAAGCAGAAAATAGTCTCCATTTTCCTTCAGCTCTGTCAGCTGGTCTAGTGAAATATATCCCTTCTCCCTTAAAAGCTTGCATTTAAAAATAAAAACAGATGTGATTCTCAAACAAATTACATTTCTTTTATGTTCATCCAAGATGCAGGTTTTGGGAATGTCTGAAACAGCAAACCATCTAAAAATGCCTTCCTTAAACTACAGAAAAAACCCACTTCTCTGCTAACCCGGCCCTCCTTATGCCACAGAATGGGGTTATTATGCATAAATCTATTCATACAAAAGACTACTCCTTCTCCTATTACTCAGTAGAAACAGTTTAACATTGGATACAAGATAGAAAGTGCATAAAAAGGTAGTACTCCTGACTTATTCAAACCACCTGTCTAAGCATTTAAATGAATAAAAGGAGGAAAAGAATCAGAAGGAATATATAAGGAAGAACATCCCATTACATCACCACATGATGCTGGACTCTTAAGGTGAGAGGATATTACAATTCACTTAATAAAACATCTGTAGTGTCACACTGAAGTAGCAAAAGGCAGACAGCTATTGCAAGTGTGGATGCTGTTCGATGCTGTTCTGCAATTATAAAAAGTACAGTCTGGTTTGGCTTCTTTAGTTTCCAGCTAAATATAAGAAAACAAACACCCACTTCCTTATATGCATTGCTGTCTTGTTCTCAAATATACAGACAAACAAATAAAGAAGACATGCAATCTCATGTCTTCTTTATTTTTTTTTTTTTTCCCCTGAAAGGACTGCTAATTTGCAGTCTGGGTTGGGTTTTTTTTTTCTGTTTCTTCATGTCACACTGTTTCTGCATAAGATCTGTATTCTTCCAAACTACTATTTTCCACTTACTCTTCCAGGGGCCCAAGCTAGTAGGACAGACATATGTAATGTCTTTTCACATTCTTCCTCGTCTTGACTTTTTCCACAAGGAACAGGTGGTTCCTAAAGGTTCATTGTTATTCTGTGTGTGATCGTGGGTGTTTACATGCTTTATACATTATTCTCAGGAAAACTAGCAGAAACTATAGATTTTTGTAATATACCAAGTTTTAGGTTTGTAATAAAACTTTCCTCCCAAAGCTGATGAGCTAATCAAACCTGTAGAAATATCTGTTTGCAACTTAATTGATGTCTTGTTGAATCAATTTTCTTAGGGATTGCTTGGAAAAATCTTGTCCATCTGTTACATTTTTATCTAGCATAGAAAGTGTTCTTTTTAAGTATTATTTTTTATTTTCTTTAATAAAGCATGAAGTGTCAAGAAAATCGTAACAAGTCTTCAAACTACAGTAGGACTACCTGGATAGTAACGGAGAACTGAAAAGTATCAGGGTCACTGTTTTATTTTCTGTTGTCTTGTCTTGACAGTCTTGGCTGATTTCAAGATTTATATAGTCTGGTTATGAAAAAAATGCAAGGCATGTGTGTACATGTATATTTTTGTGTTTGTGCACTTGCCTCTGTATTTTTATTTCTGTATTGAAATCAAAGAACAATGGTGCTGCAGCATCCTGAACAAACTCTGAAACTGAGGAGTCCTGCAAAGAGGTGATCAGAGAAAGGAAGCTGCATGTTTGCTAGAGTATGTACTGCAGCTGCAAGTTTGTCAACAACTGTGTAAAAATAAAAATAAAACAAGCTACTTCTTCCCTTGCACATGCACATCTGTGATAATGATTATAGAAAGAGTTTAAAGACAGAGGAAGATATAACAGCAAATCACAACTCACTTTCCCATCTCAAATAGATGACGCAGCCTTTTCATTTGTTCCAAATCTCTGCCAATTACACATTTTGGTGTATTTTGAACAGAGAAGAAATAGCATCCTCCTGGAATAATCACAGCTGGGTAAAGCTTTGGGAATGAAATAACACAAAAAGGGATTTAGAAATATACAGTGAGTCCAAACACAGAACAGGAAACTCCAGAACATAGCTGGAGGGCTCCTGGCAGCAGGGGAAGTATCTGAAGTCATATTAGAAAAGTGATGTGAAAGCAGCTTTCCTAGGGATCCTGTGGAGTTCACTTATTTTCACAAAGGATTATAGGAAAGAAAAAAACCTGCCCTGAAAGGACAAAATGTGGAGGCAAAGGGGACAGATTTCTTTTAAGCATTTAATTCTATCTGCCTCAGTCCAAGTATCCTCTAAGTAAAGAGTTATGTCATGGTTGCTTGTTATTTTGTGTTCTAATAACATAAAAGCTTTAGAGATTAGCAATATTTGGTGCTTCTTGGCATACAGCTCTTAGAAGTTAGAAGTCATTCTATCTCAAAGGCTTTAGGCAGCCCAACTTCAAACTCTCTCAGTCCCCTCCTTTCCATGAGCCATTTAGAGAAGAGATTGGCTAGACCAGGCATTCAAAGAAATGCATCTTTCTAAATGGCTATTAAAAGAATTCACAGAGCATGAGATTACAGGACTAGCAAATGAGAATATTTATTCTGGGAAAAAGTCTTAGGAGCTTATCCACTAATGCGAAGATATATAAATGACCATTTCAGATAATACAAGTAGGACTTGGTTAAAAATACTGCCATGCCACCTACAGTCTATCTAATGTAGACATCTACCTTAAGATAAGAGAAACAATGTCCTTTAGAAGGCACCTCAGATGAATAATTTGGGTCTAGAAAGCTTCATTCGGCCAGGTGAATCCCACCTCATCTAGCTTGCTCACGGGTACAAAAATTGCTGCTCCAGGAAAATAAAAAGTTGTTTACCAGAAAAGTAGTTTGTTTTTTTCCTCCGGTGCCAAATAGTTAAGCTGGTTTATTCTCTGAAGGCTGAATTGAAGAAACAGCAGATGATGGTGGTTTCTTTCTGATTTTGAGCTTAGCTTCTTTAAAATGTGTGTTATAGTGAGAGATAATAGAGGGTTTTTCATCAAAACCACTTTCCTTTGAAAATACTCTTGACTTAAATCAAAACTTTTTTATTTAGATTTCTCAGTACAAATAAATTCTCCAACAAGAATGATTCTAAATTAAAATACAAGAAAAAAAAAAGCAGCAGCAATATTCCTAATTACTGTAATTCAAAATACAGAACAAAGGTTTGTTCCATGTAGGAATTATACAGCCCTCATGGATATCATTGGGTACCATGACACACTAGTTCTTCTCTGGTAAAAAATTTCCAAATATTTGGAGTGGGGAGGGATTAAGCCTTAATAAAATAAAAATTTTTTAAGGGTAAAAGAAATGTTTATTGCCTAGCTCTAAATATAACACAGAGAACATTGGCTGTGATAAAATTTAATGAACATCAATTAAATTTAGATTGCAGAGCACTTGCAATTAATTGTTTCTAAACAATCCAGAAAGAAAAAATGTTTATAAAAAATATTGAGAAAATTAATTTATTTAGAAGTTCAAATAAAATTGCAGGCTGCTCATTAACAATTCATGAACATCAAAAAGACTGAATTAATTCTATGAAGGACTTGATATTAGTTGTTATTATTGCCCTACTTCCAGCAGAATGTGATTGTTCTAGAACAATCCTGGTCAAGCAGTTCATTCTAACATCCTCAGCTGCATGCAATCAAAAATTAGTTTTGGACCCAACCCAAAATCCCAACCCAATGTAATAACAAATGCTACCAGTCCCTCTGACTTTACCCAGACTTTCAATATTGCAGAGCATGCAGAGATCCATGACTGTTATTTCAAAATAAAACTAAATTAAATTGAATTTTAAAATGTGTTTTCTAGCCACATTCATTTATGTTCCAGCAAAATAATTAGTTATTATTTAATTCTTAAAAACTAATTCAACCCAAGTTTGTCTCTCTTCACTGGTAGTCAATAAGAGTTTACTCTGGCTTGTTACAAAAGTTATCTCGTTTGTTTTATTGTTTTTTGGCTTTTTAATAAAATTCACTTGATGTAGGAGGAGTAGGACAATATGAAGTGCTTGCAACAGTGAATTTAAAGATGTCTGAATCGAGCATCATGTTTAGATATACACACACATTCTTTTAAGCCTACAGTTTTATCTGGACTTATGAAGACACCTTGTACTGTATTCTCTCAGAACCTTGTAGAGGGATCATTTAAAGCTATATAGAACTAAATATTGCTTCACTGTGGAGAAGCCCCATCCTTTGTTCAGGGCCAGGATGGATGAGGCCCTGAGCAACCTGATCCAGTGGGTGGCATCCCTTCCATAGCAGAGAAGTTGGAACAAGATGACCTTCAAGGTCCCTCCCAACAAAAACCATTCCATGATTCTGTGATTCTAGGATTTAAGGGGAGCTTATGATCTCTGTTAATTAACTTAGCTCTTCTATAATGACTTTGGATGTGCAGTTGAGGATGAACACCCTTTAAAAGCCTCTCTCCAAAATGCTCCACAATACAGTTCTGTGCAGAGAGATGCATCACATCTCTCACCCTGCCCACATATCCATTGACCAGGCTTCTGGAATTTGATGACTGGGAGAAGGATCTCAGCCCCTGCCAGTGAAACTCCCTACATCTCTTCTCCTGAGCTAAAGCCCAGCATTTCACAATGATTCCTAAAAGAGCAAAAATTAATTATAAAATCTTTGCTTCTAGGCCAGCCTTTTTTTTCAGAATCATTCTTTTCTCCAGAATATAAATTGACTGGCAGTTGTTCAGTCTGTTCTAACTTTGAGTTCTGGGACATATCACTACTAATTAGAGTTTTCAACAAAAACCCTGTCCCTGCAAGATTTTTATTCAGCACCAGCATGTTTCTGATTTGATCATCCTGTCTTTTCTCCTTCCTTTCTCCCTTTTCTTTCCTGTAAACAATCCATGGGTTCACACTGACTATGATGAAAACGCATCTTTACAATGACTTTGCAGTGCCTCTACAAGGGGACCTGTTAACAGCTACTACTTCTTGAGAGTTAGAAAGAAGTAAAGAAACTGCTTCTAGTCCAGACTTCGTTGTAACTGCTCAGCCAATCCATGGAGGTACAACACAGGCTGGCTTCCTTTCCCGGGAGATCACATATACCATCCAAACTCATTGCCTCTGCCCTGTAGCAAGAATTATGACTAATCAACTGGATTAAAGTGACAGAGAGGCTGTGTAGCTGTATCTCAACACAATAATAGTTCCTGTTTAATAGTAAACTTCTTTTATTCAGGGCAAGACAAAAAAGAAAAAAAAAACAAAAAAACAAACACAAACCACCCAAAAGCCTATAAGCTTTTAGCACAACTCAGTTTCACAAAAGTATCAGCCCCAAAAGTCAGCAAGTAAGCACAAAATATCATTGAATGGCTAGGGAAAATAATCAGACCTGCCAAGTTAAACTAAAAAAAAATTAGAATGACTATGTCCAACTCCACAAAACAGTCTTTGAAGAGATAATGTCTGCATTAAATAAAAAATGAGTCATTGAGCTACTCTGTATCTTACTCTGGATAAGAGTTTGAGGACTAAGAAAAACAGGTGGACCAGAAGTTTTCTTCATGGTTGACTCTTGCCTGCTGTACAGCACAATCAGATGATCCTGCCAATAGATTCCCTCCTATGCCACTTGAAAAGGAGCTTTCTCATTCAGAATATGAGAGCTGAGGTCACTAGGTTCTAACAAATCCTACATGCATTTCACCTCTACTGAATGTTTAGGATGACATGCCAAGATCACAGACATTAAATCTGGGTGTCAAAGCAAAATATAACATTTTTGCATGTGCTGTACACACTTAATTTTCCCAGATTTTTTTTAACTGAAGACGGGTGAAAATTAGTTCCTCTATTATAGGTGTTAAATATTAACATGGGACATTTAATATTAGCAGCCATTATTAAAAGAAGGAACTTTCATGTCTGTCAGACCCTCTGGCTAAACAATCTCAAAAATACTTAGCAAAGTCTTAGAAAGTTTCGAGTCTTCCAGCAAGCATTTATCATTCTCATTAGCTGAGCCTCTCCAAAGCCAGATGGTCTTTCCAGAATGAAAAACACAAAAGGAACAATCAAAGTAAGTGACTGTACCCAGCAAACAACCAAGCTACATTGCACAACTCATGTGTGTGCGAATTTCTTCGGTCAGCAAGAAAGATGGTTTCTCCTGCAACCACGTCGGGTTCAAACCACACAGAGCATGCTTGATCATATTTCTCAGCAGTGAATGTGTCTCCTTCAGAGACACACACACACCGACAGAAGAGTCCAGAACTGAGACTGGGTTTAGTTAGCTGTTTCTAAGCCAAAAATAATGGCCGTGCTCTACCTGAGAGAAACTACAGATGAGCAATTTGCTGCTGCCAGTTCAGCAGGAGCCTGTTAGCTAAGAAGAGGTGGGATATTGCATCAGCTCTTACACCTGCCTTCCTCTGGTTTTTCATGAAAGATGGACCATCCTGTGCTAGTTAGTTTATAGGAAATATTTTAAATGTTATCTCTCTGTCTCATGGCATCTATCTGTTGATGATTACAGAGAACCTTACAGTAGAAAAGGCAAATCAAAGGGCTTCCAGACAGGAACATACACAGAAGACCTTATTCTCTCATGAAGACCCAAGTGGAAGCCACCACCCTGGGTTAAGTTTTCTACTTCTCCATATGACATTCCTTGATTTTTTAAGTCTTTTACTACCTCTACTATGAAGAAGTCCCTTCTTTGTTTCAGTGTCATTGAAGTCCTCTTTGCACCATCTGAAGTTAAATGACATTTCCTCAAAGGAACAATGATGTGAGAAACATATCTTCTAACTTATATATAGACACCACAAATGCCCCATAAGAGAAAAGCCCATTACTCTCACCTCTGTTTCATGTTAGGGATGAAATAAAGGTTGATGTGTAGCACTCTGAAGAGTGGTCCTTTTAAACATACAGAAAATTAAAAATTTAGTTAGTGAAAGAAACAGGGTATAAGAGCCATTTATGACATGAAATACTTTCTTTTCTTTGTTGTATAGTCAGGTGTTTCCAGTTTTGGAAATGCCAA
Organism: Petroica traversi; assembly: GCA_025920805.1. Taxonomy (NCBI): domain Eukaryota; kingdom Metazoa; phylum Chordata; class Aves; order Passeriformes; family Petroicidae; genus Petroica; species Petroica traversi. Next base: position 4,303,457 of record JAHLSL010000080.1, on the reverse strand, counting down.
GTGCAATCCAAAGGTATAGCCCTCATTAGCTATGAGACAGAATTTAACAATGCTGTATCAAAGAAAAATTAAACCAGAGCAAAAAAAGCACCAATTTTGAAGACATAAAAAAACCACTAAACGAAAATGAAAAAAAAAAATCAATGCAGATTTGTTCAAGAAATTGAAAGTTATTGCTGAAATGTTGTTGCACTTCAAAGGCCTCTTCACACCCATCTTTTCACTTTATCATTTAGCAAATATAATAAATGGTGTCTATCCTACTCAGGGTTCATGAAGGTCCATCCTCTTTTCCATTCTTTTTTTTCCTGTTGATGTTCAGAAATTTTCTCAAGCAAAGAGCTAAGGGTTTTGGACTGGGAGAGATTTCAAAAAAGAAAAAATGCATAAGAATCAAAAAGATAAGTTCAGAGTAATGGGTTGGGCATGCTTAATATTATTTCATTAACCAACACTTAAAAGTCAGAAAACCAGAAGAATCAACAATAAAAAATATCAAAATGTCAAGGAATATATACATTTTCAGCTTTTTCATTAAAGACCCTTTATTTTCCAAGAGTTCTAGAGGGGAAAAGCATGCCAAGAAAGATTGCCATGTAAAAAACAAAAGATTTATATATATATATATATTTAAACAGAAAAATCTGTGTGTGGAACGTCTAAATGAATAGCAGACATAATGTGACACTGGAGGAAAGAAGAAAATTAAAGAAAAAAAACCAAACAGGTTTGGGTTATTCCAAAAACAATAAAAAGGAGACAGATAGTAACAATAACTGCTCTGCTGTTGTAAGTGACTCAGAGCCCCTGGCTGTTCTGATACATCCACTCAGACCTCCAGCAAGGACCTTATAGCCCCTGTTAACTTTTCAGGAGAATTTGTTCCTCATAAATAAAAAACAAAAAAAGAGACATTACAGAAAAATTAGGCAATTGATTCAGAGGAAACAAATAAAAACATAGCCTAAAAGGAGTAGTCCAAACCCAAGAAATCTATAAACATTATGAAGGTTTTGGGAAAAATATTATACTAGGATCCCAGACAAAATACGTGCCATAATTCAAAAGGAAAACAAAGCAATCTAATAACACACTGCATGGCTCAACAGGAAAGTTAAGGAGGCTGTCACAGGGAAAAGGTCAACAGTTAAAAAATTGAAAGCTTGCTCAAATAAGGGAAACAGGTCAAAAGGAAAACAGGTCACTTGAAGAGTTAGGACTGCAGAACATGCACAGGGTGGCTTTTTTTACTGATGGTCACATTAAATACTTAAAGAGAAGGATGCAGGTGAGTTAATCAGTGGAACTGCTTGATGACCAAAGTATGAAAAAGGGATTCACGGAACATAATTCCACAGTGAAAAAGCTCAGTGAACTCTTACACCAGCCTTTCCCATGCTATGCAGGGGAAATACCTTCATATCTAACTTTTGCTGCAGTTAGTAGGTCAGAGAAGCTTGACAGGATACAGACAAATACATGGGGTGTTTTAAACCCTACAGAAAACTAAGACATCACCAAGACTGGAGGGCATTCACCTGGGAGAACTGAAGTAACTGTGAAATTGCAGAGCCACAGCTGGTACATGTCAAATGCACCACAGCTAGAATCCCTTGTGCTAGAGGAATGGTGCAGTGCCAAGGTGATTTGTCCTCAGAAAAGGGTCAGGCAGGGTCTCATAAGCACAGACTGCCGGGTCTGACCTCCAGCCTTGGCATGACAGGAGAGTCTGTAACACAGTGAAAGGTCACAGAACCAAGACAGCCTTGCTGGGAAAGGCTCAGCACAGCACCTGGGAAGGGAATTCCTGCCTTGGTTCAATGGCTGTGTCTCTAGGCTGAGCCAATGAACATCTTAGGTTTGGCTCCCCAGGAAGATTTTGGGAAGGTTCTTTCTGGAAAGACCATCAAAGATACAGTGACAGGAGGTTGAGGGAAAAGCCCTTTTATGGATGGGAAACTGTTTAAAGGATGGGAACCAGAAGGCAGGGGTCAATGGTCATTGTGCAGAGTGGAGAAAAAGGATCAGCTCTGGGACCAAAAAAGCACCATTCATCATCAGAAATGGCTCTGAGAACAAAACACAAAATATGTTGCCACAGTATAAAAACTTGGCACACCCACATCTTGATTATTATTCGTGGTTCTTATCTTCACACCTCCAGAAGGTTATTGCACAGATAGACAAGATACAGAGAAGAAAATTATGATAAGGATGGAGCTGTGGTATCTGGAAAGATTAAAAATATCTCTGTTTTACAGTTTGGAGAGGAGACTCAGTAAAAGTCTGATTGAACTTCAAAAAGTTATGAAGTTAATAGATTATCAGGATGCAGAATTATTATTCAACAGACCCCACAGTGTCAGAACCGCCTGGAACACTTCAGAACTAGCTTTAGGACACTGAAGTTCAAAGGAGCTTAGTCTAAAACCGTTGAAAGGATTTAGCTTTCCATAGCCAGTGGAGTTGCCCTCATGGGAATTTATGGAAAGAGACAGGACCAATAGATTTAGAAAGACATTAGTCTCAGGTAACAAATCCACAACCAGATATGCTACTGACTGCAGCTGGGCACACTGGGGACTGGAGGAGGAGGAAAAGCCTAGTGCAGGTGGCAGATGGGTTCACTCTCACAGTCTCACTTTCTGCACTGTCAGGGGACTGTCCTATGTAGGCCACTGGTCTAAGCCAGCAAGATACTTCCTTTTTTCTCAAGAGATGAAATAAGTGACATAAGCCCTACCCTGAGGACATCTCTATAGCAATGCTTTATTTATTCTTTTCTTCTTCTCTTCTGATAGCATCCATCAGTCTGGTCTAAAGCATCAGTATAACCAATGTGTTTAAGCAGCAGCCTAGATCCAGATAGATGTTTTATCAGGGTGGAAGCTTCCTTGCCATTGCCTAACTCTCTCAGTTGTAATCCCTCATCTATTATTCTGAATAGACTGGATTTTTCTGGGAGAAATAAAAATATTCAAAAGATCATAGAAAAAAGGCACAGTTTCTTCCATTCCTCGGTGTTCCATAGGCTACCCATGGGATTGATACCAAAAGATTGAAATGAGGAAAGAAATATTCCAGTGTTTCGTTTGTTAGTGGTTGTGTCTTGGGTTTTTTTCCAGCTTGTCTTGACTCCTGGTATAGATACAATACAGAAGAAAATCACACACTACCTTCATGGTAATGCAGAATTCTTACCCTCGAGTTTCCTTCTTATGTCTGCAATGCCTACTGATGTTCACCTTCAATTTTCAGAGGGTCCAGGGTCCCCTACCACCTTGGCTTTATTTATTGATGTATAAGCAATGTGAGACAGAAAATGTCTGATTTTCTATGTGAAAGGCATACCAATATTTATGACTTTCTGTGTCACAGATAGGGAAAATGAAATAAATCCCAGACAGCGAGGACCTAGACACACACTCAGACACGTGCACACTCTGACCAAAATGGAAATTAAAAATTTCTGCTTTGAAAAACTAAGAAATATGGGTACATTTACTTGCCTTGCAATCTATGTTTGAAATATGCTTGCATGAATGTATGAAGTGTTGGCAGAGCACACAATCACGTGTTGGCCTATTTCAAACACTATCAATTTGAACTAACTGTTACATGCAGTGGCCTTATTTCTGTTGGTCTGCAGTAGGATATTGGCTTTACTGTACAAGTTGCTTAATTTTCAATAACTCTGATTTGCCTCCTGCTTTATATACCTAGACAGTGGAAGCAAGATAAAATGTGACGACTCAGATAACTCCAATTTAGCAAGAGACATTTTGCTAAATCATCCCTATGCATCAGGACCACTGTCTATTTGTGTCTAGCAACATCTGGCAAACAAGCACTGATATATTATAATGTTTATCATGCCAGATGGCAATATGTCTTCAATGTCACCTGCAGGATGAAATAAAACCTTTGTTATCACTATGTCTTATCCACCCACTCACTTCCTCCTTCCCCCCCCTCTCCAGTCATCATTAGAGAGCTTAATTCTCTGCTGACAGAGCATCTGTGGTTAAATATTAAAATAAATGTAGGAAATGGCAACAGGTTACTACAAAAACCTAATTGCTTAAAGGTATAAAGCACTTAATTAAGTATGAATTTTATAGTAATTCAATGACTTACCATTTTCACTATAAACACCACAATGTCTGCACAATTAAAAATTACCCATAAACTATCATTCTGGACAATGCTAATTGGGTACTGCAAGGGAAAAAATATCCAAGGTCATGCCTATTTGAATGCATGCTCATGAAGTCAAAAGGAAGCATTTCCAGCTGCATCCGTGGAATACCAAGTGCTTTCTTCTTCCACTTGGGATTCTCCATATGTTGCCTCCTCGAACAAGGGCAGTTTGAAGTCATTATAATCTTCTATTAATGGGGTTTACCTATCAGTCTGTTTTCTGGGAGCACTCCTTGTGATGGATTTAACCTGAGGCTGCAAAATAGTAGATTGGGGGGGAAAAAATTTTAATCATTCTCTTGGCTTGTACATCAGAAAAGCTTTTTATTCTGAATATTCTGGCTATCTTCAAGAAGAGTGTGATTTATTTTCTACATTTTAGACCAGTTAGAATGAAAACTCCTATGGATCAAACATGTATTTTAGATGTAAAGGGTATTTATTTCCAAAAACCAGTATGAGAAATCATCTAACTTTGTAAGTCTCACAGTTTTTCATTTATTATATGTTCACTTTCCAGGATAAAAATGAATACACTGTGTTTCTCTGTTAGCAAGCAAATCAAGATACCCACTATTTATCAAAGGATTCAACTTCCACATAAAAAATGCAAAAATAAAACCACCACCCTCTTTAACGTGCATTGTTGTTAGCATTCATAGATGAAGAGGAATTTTAACAATGAATTTATCTTTTAATTCTTTTCTAAAGGCCTGAAATAGCAGCACCAGAACAATGAAGTGCTCACAATTCCTTTGGCATTTCTATTTAAGACCTGTGGTCATTGGCCTGCATGACAGAGGACCAAAGAATTGCTCAGTTGTGTATTTGGTCCCCTAATTACTGTTTCATTTCTCTTCCATTCTCACAAAATGAGTGTTAAAAATGAAAATAGAGTACCAATTTGGGGGCCAAATGCCCAATTGTGCAATTCTTGACAGCGCAGCCACTTAATAGTGGTGGCAAATTAAGCATGACATCCAAGCAAATGAACCCTTCTTTAGATCATCTGGAGAAGGCCTTATGGCCACAACCATTTGGAAATCAATAAACGTCCTGACTTTGATTTCAAAGGTACTGACTTTGCTTCACAAAAGGAATGCCAGAGTGATTGTGGAGAGATGTGTTTCCTACTTAGTTCAATACCTGAGCTGAAATACATTAGTCTACAGCTAAGGATTTATAAAAAGAAAAAGTCAAATATCTTGGGATCATTGTACCTACCACTAAAAATAAAAGCAGGGCTCAGGAAAGATGAAAATTGGTTTGTATTTATAAAGATGTCTACCTTCAACTGTGTATTGTCCAGTTTTGAATATCTAAGCTTGACAGCCTGACTTGCTTTCCAAAGTTTAGGGCTACATCAAATTTAGCTGAGGATGATGGAAGTAATTAGCAACTTCTGGTACCCCCAAAGGTGTGCAGGTGAGAAATAGGATCAACTTTATCTTCCTAAGAATCTATTTAAAATAAGTGCATATTGTTTTCTTATAACATTATATATAAGCCGAAGATGCATATTTTAAACTGAAGCAGTAAAAGATTTAATGAAAGTACTATTTCTACAGTACGATCCTTCTGAGTTTGTCTGTGCCCAGAAGACAGAGTAAAGGACCATGACCTTCTGTACAAATACAGAAAATAGATTTGGTCCCCACTGAAACATCTCAAAAGACTATTAAGATCAGATTTCCAGAGTACAAGAAAGAAAAGAAGAAGGGGGGGAAAAAAGAGTTATTTTGGGCCAAATACTTCTGACTCAAAGCAGGTAAAATGGAGGAAGGAAGCCCCTGAGTGCAGTTTCCCTTGCTCTACAGAGATACAGAGGATTTATTTCAGATTAATTTCCTCTCACCTTAGCTAGTCACACTCTGGGCATCTCAATCTAATGATTTCATAGCTCGAGTGGGGTGGCAGCCAGAGGCATTGGCCTCTGAGCATCATATAGGTGCCATGATGTTGGGTTGGATCCCTCACTTTCCATCAGGGACTGCCCAGGGAGAGGTCTTCTTCCCAAGGTCACAGATTCTGCTTTAACACCACAGGGGGCTGAGCTTGCCTCACACAAGCAGAGGGGAGATGTGTGCAGAGAATGTAGAGACACTCCTTTACACCACGCGGGCGGTGACCAAGTGGCAGCAGCCCCGAGCCCTGCGCAGCAGGGTTAGGCTTTTACCCTGCTCCAGGATATGGTGTTATGAGCTGCTCTGAGGGCATTGCAGGTATGCCCCGAGTCCAGTAAGTCTCTGTGGGATCATTCTTTGCCTTGCACAGCATGTCAAAGCTCATGGAAAGCAATTTCTCTTTCAGTGCCTCCTTTTCAACTTGGAAGCATTCAAAGGAAAGCACTTGCCCCTTGAGTGCTCAAGTGTGTACTTTGTATTGCCAAGAAAGGGCACTCCAACAGCTCTTCTGGGAAAGCACACCATATTTCACATCACCCCATGCTCTTTCAAGGGGCATTGCAGAAATGGCTTGTTCTGGGACATCTATGAAATATAATTAGGTAGAAAAATAAAGAAGCTTTCTTCTCTTTCAGTCTGAGATAGCCCACAGTGAGAAAAATAAGACTCTTGCCTTTTCCATGCCTCAAGTGCTCCAACCTCTGAGAGGTCATCTTTGAGACAGAAGGGTTTAAATTTCCTAACTTATAAAACAAGCAATTATAATACTCAGGGAGACGGTGAGGATTTTGTGCAGTTGATTTCTGAGCAAGGAAAACAGCAATGGTTTGTATCCACAGATCAGCAGCCATCCTCCTCTATGGGACCATCAGGACTGGTATCTGCAGGAAAAGTGGTGGCTACTGCTGATACCATGGTGGTTATGCTACTGCTTCGGGCAAGGGGTGAGGGTAACGTAGAAGGCCAGAAATGCCTGTTGTCTCCAGGTTATCTCTAGTGCAAACAACACGCAGAGTGAAATGAAGATAAGTCTTTATAGGGACAATATTGGGTTTTATTTTTAGTTTTAGTATAGCTCATTTGGGCAGTGTTGAAAGAAATTAGGTCTTTTCATGGTGTTTTGCTTTGTTTTTTTCCACCAGTGTGAGCTGTAGAATGAAAACCAGGGATGTTTTGAACCACCGTAAACAAAACCAATTGCAAGTAATGACATTTAATACTCTCTATTACTTTTTTCTCTGGTTATGTGTTTATGAACACACAGAGGTCCACGGAAAAAAATTTTGAGCACTTTGGCTGTTGCCAGGCTGTCTTCTGTATTTATGCAGATCACATTCAAAGGACATATTAGGTCTCTGCTGGCCAACACCCTGCACAAGCCTGGCCCCAGCCATAAGGAAAAACAACAATACCAAGGTGCCGTGAGAGGGCAAAACACCAAGCCTCGTGTGATATGCTTTTTATGGCTAGCTATTCTGTCTCTTTTCAGACTTTTTTCCTTGTGTGCAGAGGCCTCTTACTGTTGAACTTCTCCAGAAAACATGGAGAAGTTTTCTTTGATAAAACCTTGTATTTATTATTTCTCTTCTGAACTCTCCCTAACTTTTCTGTGTAGTTTTTGCAACACAGCATTTGTAATAGACTGCTGTATTCCAATTATAATCCCAGCAGTGCTACGTAGAGAAAAAATATTTCCTTGCCTTATATGCACATAACCATCTTCCTTGTTCCTCTTGTCACTGGCCTGAATGCAAAATCTCAAATCTATTGTGACATTTCTTCAGCTCAAATAAAAATGTAATTACTTTTCATAAGGAGTCTTAACCCTGCAATATTGAAACTTCGGGATTTCCTGAAATCCAGCATGTTCCAGCATGGATCAGACTGACAGCTCTCACCCTTCTGCATCACACAGCTATCCCTCCCCACTGTGCCCACAGCTAGTACAGCTTGGAGGGAACCCTGGCTGGGAAAGCAAGAGGCAGAGAGGATGTTCCTCAGGCAGTCTGGAGGATGGGATGTACAGGAGAGCACACGTGAGAGATTCAGTACTGATACAGATATCAGATATCAGAATCTTTTCCATCATGCAGTATGGCTTAGATTACTTCACTGAAATGAAGTACAGTTATATCAAGCAAATCAAGGTGCTCAGGCCCTGTCTCAACTCCTCTTACTAATATTCTGCCAGGATTATTGATAATGTTGGTGCACAAGCAAGGAAACTATGAAAAATATTCATTTCAAGCTCCACTGCAGGCAGAGTAAAATAATCAATATACACTTACAAACAAGAAAGAAAAGAACTCTGATTTGGAACAAAACTAGACTTAGAAGTAAAATGTAGTGGGAATAATTGGAAGAAAATAGAAAGTGTACTATTAAAATAACCTGTTTGAAGGAGCATTCTCCAGATAAAATCCATACCTAGTTTGCTTCCACTTTTATTTGCCTGCTTCTTTTTTCATTTAGCTTTTTTATTTTTGCTTTTTTTTATTATTTTTTCCCTCCATTAAGTGCAATTTTTGTCAATTTGGTTCTGTCTGAAGTCAGTTTCATTTCCATGTTCTTTGTTATTGGAACACTTTTCACAGGCTTTGCCTCAGATGTCTTTTTAGATGAACAAGAACCTGAATTGAATGATTAAGCATTTTGTGCTTTTCCACTCCTTCAGTTTGCACAAAAATATATTTTGTGGTTTTGGGGTTGTTTTTTGGGTTTTTTGGGGTTTTTTTTGTTTGTTTTTTCTTTTGTTTTGTTTTGTTTTGTTTTTTTGTCTAGGCATCACCAAAATTAGCTTTAATTTCAATCAAAAGGGGAAGTTCTACCAGAAAAAAGATAACAAAACTAACTCCTTTGGAAAAAAATGAGACATACTATTTAGCCTCCAGTTTGATTTTATTTAATTACTTAACACTGTTTTCAAAAATTTCCTTAGAACGCACCTTTATGTCATCTAAAATAGCTTAAATTATTGGTTTCTCTTAGATAGACCATAAAATGCAGATTAATTTTGTGACTGGATGCTCAGCTGGAGTTATTTTTTACTTACCACAGAAAAGCAGATGTTTCATATCCTCTGGCTAACTGTAGACCATAAAAAGTCATAGAAATTTTTCTCCTTTTTAAAAAAAATGCAAACTAACTAGATAATGGTTTCATGGTGTTTTCATTCTAAATAGAAGCCCATTCACCAAGAACACCAAAATATGACAACCCTATATGAATTTGAAGAACATAATTACAGCAAGCCTCAATAGCAGAATTCCTTAATGCTTTCTTTTCTCTACCCCTGTGAGCTGTAAATATTTATTTCTGTACAATTAAAACTTGTTACTCAGTCACAAATGAGAATGCAATATTGACTGACAGCAGAAGAAAAATAGTTTACTGGGAATGTCCCAAAGATCAACTGAAATTCAGACTGCAATATTTTGTTTGAGCAGGGATGTATGGAAAGGTTCCTTTGCATAACCTTGGCTGCCAACTTGTTAGGAAGAGTTTAGGTTGGTCTGTGTCCATGCTTATGGACCAGCTATCAAGGAGTAGTGGTTTAAACAAGGGGTAATGGCTTCAAGCTGAAAGAAGGTAGGTTTGTATTAGACATTAGGAATAAATTCTTTATTCTGATGGTGGTGAGGTACTGGAACAGGTTGCACAGAGAAGCTCTGGCTGCCCCATCCTTGAAAGGGTTCAAGATCAGCTTGATGGAGCTTTGAGCAACCTGCTCTAGCAAAAGGTGTCTCTTCCAATGGCAAGGGCACTGGAAGAAGATCTTTAAGATCCCTTCCAACACACACTTTTCCATGATTCTATGATTTTTCTGCCCTCAATATACCAGTTACTTAAACGACCAATGGAAGAGAAGACCGGTGACCCTCATTTCTTATCACAGAAACATCTGTCTTGGAGAAAGAACAAGTCATTGTGGACAGTTCTTGTAGACCACTCAATATGCAGCATGCTCACAGTCCATAGCCCAGGCTTAGCTCTTGATATGTCTCCTGAATTAACACTCCTCATTCCTACTGCAGGAGACATTAATAGCCAGAGGCAAAAAGAAGGCAGGGCAGTAGCAAGGAGAAGCCCCTTCCCATGCAGAAACAGCTGAATGGGCCGTGGCCAGATTCAGCAGGGAAATCAGACAGCAAGTGGGAAGGCGAGATAGGAAAGGAAATTAATGGGGAGAACAATCTTGTTTCACGTGCTGGACCACAGCCTCTGTGCATCGTCTGGCACTATCCTGCTCAGCCTCCAGGCATCTGTTGCACTGTTATCTGTTACTGATAGAGGTTCCCAGAGCTGTGAGCTCTTGGACAGCCCTGAATAAATTCACAGGGCCGCACCCTGTCTCTTCCAGTAATGTTGCGTGGCTAGGAGTTTTCCTGATACACCAACCGTTTCATCATCATGTATGGGAGGAGGGATGCCCAGAGATACAAAGCTTGGGCAGGGAGGACAAAATGCTCTGTTAAAAGTTAAGGAAGTGGAAGCTTTTGCTCATCGATTTTTGCTCATTACCTGAATTAAAAATTGGATTTGAATATTATTAGTTGTGAAAAGCTTAAACAACTCCACCAAAGCAAAGTACAGGGAAACTTACTTTACATCAATTAGATATTGATACGAGCAGTGCTTTCTTTTTCCTGTAGCCAGAGGTCTCAACAAAGTTGGTTCTGCATTATTTCTCTTGAGCTGCAGGTTGCTTCTCTCTGATTCTTGGGGTTCTCCCTAGGATCTGCAAGGCCTCATGCCCAAAACCCTGTCCAGGTTCAGAACTTCGTTTCTTTTACACTTTTCTGGAAGAAACAAACAGCAGGATGACACCTCTGACTCCAAAATTCTTCAAGTTCAAGCTAAAGCCTGGTGACTGGCAGCATGCCACTCCCTGTGCAGGCTCTCTATCGATTACCAGAGGGGCTCTGCAGAGACAGCAGTTTTCTTCTCCACAAGTGCAAAAATCAGAGCCAACTTGAGCAGAGGCTGACGGTGAAACAGAAATCAGAGTGGAAGTGAAGGAAAACTAAAGTCACAGCAATAAGGCTCAACAGATGAGACGTGCACAGAAACTAAGTCCTGGGCAGGTGTTTCATGCCTGTGGAGTAGTTGAGTGACATACTTTACCCCATACAGACCTAGCAAGGTCAAAAGCAACCACTAGATGTTTTATTCTTTTCCATTAACATCCTCAACACTAGGCACCACTGAGTAAATACTAGTGCATTAGCAGTGTGGTGAAGCAGTGTATTTTTGTCATTTGTGCTAAGACATTTACTCTCTTACAACTTGCCAGGGTTTGTGACTAACAGCATCAGATACAAATCAGCAAGTATTGTATTTCAGAACCTGTTTTTCTAGAACCTTACTACAATGTTAAACAGATCCTTAAGCCACAGCACATCTCTCTTCTTTGATTTCTTTTATTTCCCTCAGCAAAGCCCCTTTTGAAGCAGTGAAGAATTCCACACAAGGCAATGAAGATTCAATATACATTGCTTAAAGAGAATTATCTCCCTATAAATTGATTTCAGAAAAAGATCTTGGCATTTTGACCAAAACCACATATCTTAAATTATCTTGTATCCCTCCAAACACACGGTCCTAAGCCCTTTTTTGTCCATACTAGAAAGACAGTCATACTTTGGCACAATTTAAAAGGTTTTGAGAATGATGATGATTTAAAACAAAGTATTCCCCAAGCAGGCTGTGGACTTGAGCAGAAACAGCCACAGAGTCCTGCGGGGACTTCACAACGTAGAGTTGATTTAGCAGGGAAGTGTGTAGATTGAACAGTGATAGATGCTGTAGAAAACTGTATGATATAGAAGATAGATGGTCATTTGAAAAGATCAAGGAAAAACACACTGAAAACTAAGAGAGCCCCCAGCTTTGTTCAAATTTTGATCAGTATCAGGCCGAGTAAGGTCTCAGAGACAAAGTGCATGGATAAAGCCATGTTCTGCAGTGTCCTTTCTCTTCAGAAGGGCTGCCCCTTTGCAAAAAGCTGTTACTGCATTAGAAGTCATTAGACATCAACACAGCTGTATGAAAACTCCTCTTGCACAAATAAGGACATGCACACGGGGTGTTCACTCACTGAAATACTGGTATTTCTGGTGCTAGAAATAAAAAAGAGGGAAGATAAGCATCTGACATCCCATGGCTTCTCCTGGACCGGAGCTCAGCCCCAGATTACTCCCAGCTCCCTTTCCTGCCTGCACTGGAGCAGGTACTGTGTGCAACATGCTGCATGATGGTCACCACGGGGCCAGGGGTCTTATTCTGAAAAGGGTGACCAGCATGGGAGAGGAAGAAGCTGAGCATACACTGCTTGTCACCTGGAATTCATTAAATACATCTCTTATTGCTTTCTTCTTTTTTGCAGGAGAATTGTTTGTTTGTGGTGAGTAGAGATGAAGGCTATCCATCAGTCTTACTCTTAGAAAGCACTCCAGGCCCTTTTCTGTTCTGCAAGCAGAAGATGGAGTGATGGAAATATGTCTGCAAACATTCCCTGTCCTCTCAAGAAAACATATCCCAAGACAATGTGTTGTAAAAAATCAACCACCCTGATTTGATAAATGCCTACAAGCTATATAAAACCTCATCCTACTGTAAACACCAGAGAATGCAATTTTTTCAAAGATGCTAACAGAAAATATGTACATTTGTGCTTACAAATGTAAGTTAAATTCCAAGGGCTCATTTTGAGACTACTTCCAATTCTTAATTTTGCAAATGCTGTTAATACCTTCAGCGCCTCATTAGCATACTCTGTATGATCTTTAAATTATACAGAAGCTGCTATCAAAAACCTGCTAAGGGATATTCCAGAGAACCTCAACACACACAAAAAAAAAATGCTTAATATCTACATTTTAACATTAGTCAGAGCCTACATAGATCAAAGATATACCCTGGAACAGCATGATTATAAGCCTGCAAGAGAAAAATATGAACCAAATGAAAGGGCAGGACTCTGAGCATCTGCATATCTGTAGACTAAATACACTCATAAAGGAAAATGCTTTTGGAGACAGTAATGATCTGTACACTACAGTAGTATGAGAAGAGCTGGGACAAAAGACCAGCACTGGAATCCTAAAATTATAGCAATAAAATTACCAGTCTTCTTCCTCAAAGTTTCTACTGCTTTCCATCTTGTTCTTCATTAGAGCAAAATTCTCTATTTATTACAATATTTAAATGAGGAAGCCTCAAATACAGATAAACAAAAGACTTTGTCCATGAAAAATTCTTACAAGTGCAAAATTTTTAACATAAAACTTTGAAACTCAATACATTTCTGTAAAACCTTTAGAAAACATTGTGTGGACAAACAGGCATCTTTCAGAACATCTGAGCAAAAATAGAGCTGGTTTTGAAAGGGCTGGAAACGTTTTCCTGCAGTTCTTCTCTGCATTTCCAAACCACATGAGGGGTTGAAAATAACGTCAATGTAAAAGAACTCATGAAAGAAGGTGAATTGTTTTTTTCAACAGATTCATGAAGTAAAGCTTTCAGTCTTGGAGCAAGGTATCTTTGGGAGTTTAATTCAATGACCATGTTACTTAGCTCATTTACTGATTGCCAATTTTGCTGATTATTTCTTGATCTGAATAACTCTCCTTAGAAAAAAAAAAAAAAAGGTAACAGACTCATTTATCTGCCCTGACTCTACTAAACAATTGGCTGATTTCAATCCCCTCATTTGAATTTCCAGATACAGAAAAGCCTCTAAATGCCAATATATTCCTTTCTACACTCATATGTCAGAATATGCCAGAAAAGTTCGCTAACATTTTTCATTCCCATGAAGTGCAGGGTTTTACAGGTTGTGAACAAAGATCATTTTGTCATCTCATAAAATAGTTTTATATGAGGAAATACAGCAGCAATTCTCTTCTATTTCAGAATTAAGGAGTGGGAATCTTAATTAGACACAGGGATAATATCAGCTAGTTACACAGAACAGAATAAAATGCATAAGGGGTAGAAAATCTCAAGCTTCAGGACATTAGTCAAGCAGTAATGGATGGGTTAGCACAGAAATACCCCTGGGGAGTAGGCAATTTTTTCATTTCCCCCTTCATTTATCGCCTTTGAAAGCTAACTCATCTGAACAGGTGTAAATGAGTCCAGTGGGTCTAATGAGACATATGAAAAAGAGGATGGGAGTTTCAGTGAAGATCACTAGTTTGGAAGCGAAGCTTTGTGAGAAGAAATAGCTGAATAATGCATTAGCTTGCCTGATAGCCACCTCTTCTACTTCCACCCCTGCTCCTCGCGCCACGTTTCGTCACTGATTACCGAGGTGAAGCAATTAGGCATGTCGATTCTCAACTACCCATAACCTATTGCTGGCTCCCCAGCAGGGATGAGCCTATTAAGTACATATGAATGCAGCAGCTTTCACATTTGTTCAGACCAGCATATTTTTAGGATCAATTTAGCTCACCGTTATAATGTGCAAAAGAGATGTAATGGGTCTTCTTACTAAACCAAACAATATCTTTCAGTGATTTTTTTGTCTTAATCCCAGTGTGTGCTCTTTCCCTGGAGGAAAGGCAGTGTGTTATTTGAGTTTGGGTGTCAGCAATGGCTTGCCTTCAGTGATGGTTGTTTCTAAGCAGAGATGACTCTTGCTGCAAAATCCTAATGACATGGCACAGATTGTAACCTCAGTAAAACTAAACGAACTGAGCCTTAAAATCCCCACCAGCAATTGATTTTGGTTACTAATTTGTGGCAAAAACTACCAGCATCCAGTCTCTCCTAGTGTTTTACAGGAAGATAGCAGTAAATCCTGTGGAAAGCCCCCTCTCTGCACTGAAGACAAAGCTTATGTGCATACACGGAGCTGCCAACAAATTCAATGCAAGTTGTCCATAAGCCAGATTCTCAGCTGGTGTGGACTGGCACAGCTCCACGCATGTCAATTACCAGCAATATGAAGTCTGTCTCTGCTGCTGGTAGGCCCTGTGCTGATTTGCAGCAGGAGAGGACACCTCACACCGGATGGCTCTTGCTGGGCTGCAGCAGAGCACAGTGACTTAATGGTTTGCATTGTGTGATGGTCACCCCATTTCACCCAGGACTGCAGTGACTGGGCTTTCACCCAGAGCTTGGTTCCCAGCTCTGCAGGAGGTGATCAAAACATTTCCTTGGTCGCATTAATTGACCCCTCAAAGTGGGTGATGTGGTGAGGAGCTGCCAGGCTCTCTCGTGCCCGTGTCAGTGTCACATTTAGAGTCAGGGAAAGCAAGGCTGTCAGCAGCCCTGTGGCCTGCCTGGTGCAGAGACACTGCAAGCAGGAATATAAACATTCTGTGTGCTCACAACAATTACTTATCAGTTAATGCACACAGCAGGCAGTGAGGGATAACAGGCTACTAGGCTCAGCAGGAGCACGCTTGCTGTCTATGACAGAGGCACCGTGTGAGAGTCTGTTGTCCAGGCACCCGTCAGTCAGATGGGGAAGTGTCAGCTTCCTTGTTGGAGATGACTGAACTTCAACCTTCCTGAATTGTTCTCATTTCTTGGAGTTTTGTTGCCATCATATGTCAGTAGTTTTCTCCTGAGGACTTAATTCTCCTTCTGCCTGTGTTTTGAATTTTCGTATTTTGCATGGCTTTGGCTTATGTTCCCTTAGAGCTTGACAGCTGCTCTTTTCTTTTGAGCTAAGATGAAATCAGAGAGCTTGGTTTCAAAATCCAAGCCGTGGGTCACAGGCAGCTAAAACCTTGGGCTGCATGCTCCATTGCCACCTCCAGCAGTGCAGTCCCACTCCTCCCTTCACACCAGCTCTAGAGCATCAGCAGCTGAGCAATAAACCTGGAGACACAATCAGATCCAGGCACAAACAATTATTTGTTTTCTTCCACGTGGATGTAGCTTCCAGCCAGGCCATACTCCTAGCATCACAAGGGTTAGCAGGAGCCCAAAGGAGGGAAACAGAAGGAAAAGGTGGAAGAATAGTAATCTTGTAGCTTTAATCAGAAAGGGAACTTGACTGTACCAATTATGAAACTACAATTTGAGAACAACCAACTCAAAAAGCCCAGTAGCAATTTAAGGAAATATCCATCCATAGCAGATGTGAATCTTCGTTCCCCTAGGCAGCTCCAGTCTTCCAGTCCCGGAAAAGCTCCCTTGATATTGAAGGACTGATTAAAAGGGACACATTTCACTTTCTTCTTATATTTTGGGGAGAGATTTTAAACAAAGTCTTCTATAGCCGTTGGTATCATTTTTCCTAAAGATTTCTGAAATTAGGAGAACATTATTCATTTACATATCAAATTAAATGTTTCCCATGTTTTATTGATATTTTTTTATTCAGACAAGTTAGAAAAAGTTGCATGTTGGGAAAAAACCTTCCTCTTCCACTTAGCATCTAAATCAAGAAAACAATTATTCATGGAGTCCTATCCTGCTGTGCTGCTCTAATATGTATTTTATAGAAACCATTTCCTACACCTCACGCTGTTCTCTGTTTTCTCAGTGATGTGTCCCAAAGGATAGTCTTAAGGAATTACTTGACCTCTAGTGTCCCTGAGATTTTCAGAAGGAAGCTGCTGGAGATGCTTACCGAAACAGAAGGTGGAAAAGAAAACAGATCGAAGACAGTTTCTATGGGTTTTTATTTCAGAGACTGAGTTCAGGATCACCTTTCCGTAAAAAAGAGTGGGACAACCTGATTTTCCATATCAATGTCTGTTCCTGGGGGTAAGAGTAGGAAAAAAGAGCTTTCTGATCCTTCTTTCATCTGTACTGATATTCTGAAGAAAGATTACATGCAGACTTCTTCACCATATAACAGTACTAGTTTTGAAAACTTTTGCTCTGATTTATTTCTTCCAAAACTTTTTACCAGAAGGAAAAATTACAGTATCCAAACCAATTCTTGAGAAAAGATTGAACTGACGGAGAGATTCATTTATTGGTGCCTGCTGTCATTGAAATGTTTCTGTTGGTTCGAGTGTAATTAATTTTTTTTTTTGAGTGATGCACAAGGAAAACTTTTCAAAACTTTTCTACATTTTAGAACCCAAAGAACCACTTTTAAAGAACCAAGTCCAGAGCATATAACACAGCAGGTGTGGACACATGATCTAACAAGGCTGAGTTACAACAGGTGAACAAATTACCACCAGGCAGCTGAGCTCCCACATCTGGAGAGTTGTGCCTCCTGGCTTATTCCAATAATGAAACAGAATATTTTAGAAGAAGCAAAATGTGTTTCCCCAATGGTGGGAGAAAGCATGAAGAGTCAATTATTACCACCCAGCTGCTGGGCAATGATTTCTTATGCCACAATGATTTGATCCTTCTTGATTTTATGCCAAAAAGGTGCATATAATCAGTGCTAGGTGGTACCAGATGATGGGTGGTAACTTTCTGACTTTATTTGTCTTGATTACACTTCATCATGTGTAACTTCAGATTCATCTTCAGGAATACTACAGTCATTTGTGCTCATATTGCATAATAGGGCTTGTGTGGGCTTTTCAAAAGAAGTTTGTAGTATTCGAAACTTAAATTCTATTGAAAATAGGAAAGTATTACATACTTGTCCTAATGTATACCTGCCAAATTGCATTAATCTTGTAACTTGTCACATCAACATGTTTCAAGATGCATGACAAGATGTTTTACAACCTTAAGATGTTTCTCTTTGTGAATTATTTTACACTGAAAGAATTTGCAATGAGTGTTTGCTCAATCTGGTTATTTTTGTGTGCAGCACTTGCAAGCTTTGTATTTCTGCACTCTTTTGGACAAAAAAAAATCAGTATAATTGAAAAATAACATAAAAATTATTTCCACTGTATTTACTTTTAATTTCTTTCTTTTCCTTCTATCATTTTTTGTGGTAAGATTTCTCAATAACATAGGAAACACATATAGGATTATGTTGTAGCCATTTCCATGGGAAGGTCAATATTTTACTTCTTGTTCTTTGTTGTGAGAGGATTTTTGACTGCCTAGCAATATTTCATACAATTATAAAGAGTTTTTGGGTAGCATTTTGGCCTTTTCTATAAGTTTGATTTCACCTGATTAAATGTCTTTAGTGTAGATTTAGCAGCTAGGGAGAATCCTGGCTTCACCTTACAGTTTTTTTGAAAAGAAATAAGCATTGAAACAGAATGGATTATTTACACCCTCAACTGATCGTCTAAAATGGGCCATCTAAAAGGAGGCAACAAAGAGATCTGATGCTTTTTCAGGTTTTTCCCAGGGTCTTGTTCTTGAAAGGTAGTGGAAACTGTACACAATTTGACATTGCTGCCATATTTCTACCCATTTCAAGCTTCATTCCACCTGCCTTTAGCAAACAAACATTGCTGATCATCATGATGATAAGGAATTAAACATATGTGCAGTGTCACCATCCCAGCCTCCACAGCTATAAAAATATCCTGTCTGTAAGTATCAGTTGTAAGTATACAGTTGAAATGAATTTCCCACTAGAATGTTAAATAAAGGTTATCTAATACTTTATTTTGGAGGTAGGGGAGGGATTTCTAACCTCAATCACATAATAATATTGAACGAGCTGCATTTCAATCTTGTTGGCCAATAAAACATTGATTACACAGCTGATGCCACAGTAGAAAAATTATATCTATCTGAGAAAGCTTGTGAATATTTCACACAACAAAGGAAGTGTACTGTGCATAGAAACATTATGCACTGTGTTACACAAAATCAACACAGTGTGGAGTGTATTATTTCCTAATATTCATTTTTATGGTACTTCTAAGAGGTCTGTAAGTCATCTGTTTAGCCTGAAGAAATACCTCCTGATTGTTACAGAGCCAGCAAAAATCTGCAAATCAGAATTCATAGGCTTTAACTAATGCTCCTGAAAATTTTAGAGGCCAGCTCTGGTGGAGCTTGTGGCAAGATCCACAGATCCAAATTCTGGCTTCTTCTGCACACGTTTTCTTTTGAGCCTGGTCTATTAACCCTTGGTAAGTCATATTTAATAGAGCTTCTGAGGTACTTACGCATTACCACCTCAGAAATTTGCCTCTGAGAGAAAGAAAGTAAATCTTCCTGTTCTTTACAGTTTTCTTATTTGGTTCGCATTTGGAAAAACTGATAAATATTTTTCCCCTTATTTGGAATAGGAAGATTTTTAGAAAATTGAACAGACACAGTCCCTGAAAGCTATGCTTTTAAGTGCTCCTGTGATGATCTTCTCTCTCTGTGTCCTAGCTGGCCATGCCCAAGGACACAGAGTTTTCTATTTTTCCCAAGGAGCCACATTTCAAAAACATACAAATAAATTTCTCTACGAAGTCTTTAGCTGTTTCTGCAAAGAAACTTAATGGACTTTCTTTTTGGCTCAGGTCTTCAAAACACATCCCACCTCCCTTCCCTTTCTTGGCATTTGAATGCTGTTTAATCAGTCACAAGAGCTAAACAAAATGAAAGAACCAGGAGAGGAAATGTGGGATCAAATTATCTAGTTCTTTTCATGCTTTATTCCAGAAATCATCAGTGAGAGATTGTCTGATTGGTTCCAATCTCATTTAATAGCCAGCTAAAAACATTCCTTAAAGAAGCCAGTAACATTCAGTGACTCTGAGTACAAAAGGGCATTCAGGGATTTTGTTTCTCAATCCAAGGAAAGTGTTCAGAATCCTTTCTGATAAGATCATTCAGTAGCTTTAATTTCTCATTAGAGCAGTTTTCAAGAAGTCTAAAGTCAGATTTCCATTCAGACGCATCTTGTGAATACAAGTGGCTGTGCTGGTAAAGTGTTTGTTAATTAAAAGAGCATGTGGTACAGATGCGTGTGTTCTCTTGATCCACTTTAGATAAGTGTGCTTGCCCTCTTTGGAGCACTGTGGAATGTGTTTTACTGTGTTCTTTCTCAGATGGGATTCTATCTCACCTAATAATTTGTGTGGCTATTGGATGAACAGATACTGAACAGTTCTGAGGCAGTATAGGCATGTTTCTGACTTGTTAATAAAATGTGGAAAATTCATATACCTTTAAGGAAAGGGAGAAATTCACTTGGAGTAACTGAAATCTGAGGCAGCAAACTGCTTTTATGCAAACTTCATTGTTAGCATTACATTGTGGGCTGAGAAGAAACAAGCTACAGAGTTTTCCCAATCCAGCTCTGGGGCTCTGCTTCAGAAGAGAAGGGGTGGGGAAGGAGCACAATCTTGGCTTTTATCTCCCTCACCCTGGGCAAGATAAGCAGATGTTTATGGTATGATGTTTGACTTCAGCCTTAGAAGAGAGAATAGAAAACACAGGCTTTCCAAATTAATGCTCCTGAATATTAGCTCACTGCTTTTGCTATAGATTCACAGGGATTCCCCAATTTTACCCTTGAGAGAAAATAATAAAAAGAAAAGTAAAAGAGAACTTTCTTTTAAACCACTGCCTTGCAACTCCATAGCCAAGGTAAGAAACTGCCCTTGCCACACCATCTTGGGAGCCCAGATCCAACAGCTCTCCCTGAAAAGGCTCTGCTTTCACTGCTAGCCCACAAGTAAAAGACACTCAGTAAAGTGTGAGACGACAAATAGCAGGGCCACACCAAACATTAGAAGCCATAATTGTGTTTGAAAAGGAGGAGGAGACAAGGGAGTGGGATGCCTGATAGTTTCTTGTGTAGTATGGGAAATATTACTTGTAACAGATTCAATATAAATCCTTATGCTTTTCTGCTATATGCAGCTTGTGTGCTAATCTCCCCATGTACAAGATTTATTTCTGAACAAGAGTTTCCTCTTGTGAATTACATGGATTGAAGTAAGGTCCTTCTCAGACATGGTAGATATTTAGACCAATGGGTAGCTGAGACCCCCTAAAGTACCCAGATGGATTGAATTTTCTAAAAATTACCTTCCTGGAGAGCTATGTTTCTCAACAGAGTAAAAATCACAGGATTATCCCAATGTATTACCTTATACTTGAGTCCACTAAAAGTTCTAAGCAAAATTTTGACACAAAACACTGCATTTATGGCAACCAATCCTAATATGTTCAGGAATTCTCTTGCACCCTGAATCAAAGTAATTTTTACTAATAAACCATTAGACTGTTCCCCACCAGCTTTTCACTCCATCTCTTTTAATGAAATCCCAAGTACATCCTAGATATTAAACTGCCCAGGAATCATTCCCAAAAGACAGCTGGCACCATCCTCTCTTGGTGGCTTGAGCACCTACCTACCATAAATGGGAACTAATCCAGAGCATTATGCCTCCACACCCAGCAGTTTTTACCACTATGCTTAAGCTGGTGAGACAGACAGAGATCAATTATGTTAAGGTGCTAAACTAATATCTAGCAGACAAAAAAAAAGTATCTTAATTCTCCCAGTCCTGGAATAGCCCAGACCTGCTAAAGTCAAGGGCAGTGACAGGGTTCTAGTGTCCCTGAAAATTAATTTAATTTTATTTGTGTAGAGATTGAGAAGTCAGATGATAGGTTTGAACATTTTGAGCCTACTCTGTGTGACAGCTTTTAATATTGGCTGTATTTTTCCCACACTCTCTTTAGAAAATACAAACACCCATTTGCCAACAAAAGTCAAGGCTGACGTGTTTGCACTACCAGAACTTGAATGTGGCTGAAAATTTCATCTTGTGTGGTATAGGAGGTATATTATTTGAATCTTAACTGCAAAAGTCTCAGGCAGTGAGAAAATAAATTCTGAAACAAAATAGAGCAAGGCCTTTGCAATCCATGGTTTGCATCTGTTTATTAAAATAAAAAGCAGGTTGTGTCTATTCTTTGTCACAGCTGGTGGCATATAAAATGTGAAAAGGATTTTTGGGTTCCAGTCCATGGGTGTTAATAATTCTTTTGAAAATCCTCTGTTTATGCCTCATTAACAAGTTGAACGTGGTTTCACAGGAGTTGCACATGGAATTGCAGAATGGACTCAGTCTTGAAAATAACCTGTGATTAACCAAGATGAAAACCCAGCACATTTTTAATTTTGTCTCCCATTTCTCTCTAATTATTATTCAGTGTAAGTTATATAGTGATTCCCTAGCATGACTGGGTTACAGTGTGCTTGTCACATATAAGTCCAGCATGGCTTACAGAATTGACAAATTTTTTTTTAATTTATTTTCATTTTAGATGTTTCCCTCTAAAAGGTAAGTTATTTGTTTGTTGCCAAGACATTAAATCCTACTTTGTCCATGAATATCTTTCTGAATTATCCTTATTAATCATTATTGTCACAGGAAAGTGACTGGAGGCAAAACAGAAAGTCAGCAGTGATTAAAATAAATGATGAGAGAATTGGAGCGATTGCATAGACACAGGACTTTTAATCTATAATGAAGACTGATGCTTACACCGGAAGCAAAACTATCCTGGTGGTCTTCAACTCCTCTTCAATCGATATCCCATCTGCATCTCAAAAAGCAAGCTTGACTCTGTCTCTCTCTTCACAGAGGGAGATGGTCACTTGTGATCAAGGCTGCCAGCTGGCCCTAAGTGGTGTCATTCTGTCGGTTTTCATGGAGTTACACTGCTTTAGGCTGGCTTAAGACCTCAATATACATGGCAGGGGTGTCAAAGGGCAGGGGAAAGGTATGTGAAACACCTGTCTGAATACAGCAGGACATTCACCTCTTCTGACTGCTGGTGATGATGTGTTTGCCCTCCTGGCTGCCGGGGCACACTGTTGGCTCACACTGAGCTGCTCTGGCCAGCACTCCCACATTCCTTCCCTACAGAGCTGTTCTTGGGGCACTCCTCTCCCAGTTTACACTTATGCCCAGGAATACATGCTTGTTCTGGCACCTTTTCTCCCCTGTTTCAATTCTGCTGTTCTTCAGCCCTGTGTCTGCGACCAGAGGGGTCACAGGGCTGGTGCTTTATAAATGCCTAATTCAACACTACTTTTCTGAAGCACAGCTCCAGTGAGTTCCTCCCCCAGTTTTAGGACTGCCTGAATCAGCTGAAACCGCTGTTACGTCAGATTTTACCACTTGTAAAACAGGGATCATGTTACGTGCCACCTTTGTTCTGCACAGTGGAGCCTCCATAGGCAAAGTGTTACATAAATGTTCCACATTTACCATTTCAAATAGTAAATCAAGGGCAGGACAAGTACAGCAAGCTGGAACAGGTCTAAAATCTGCAGACATAAGCAGAGCTGTGTGTGCAAAAATGTTTCAAAAATAATACGAAAATGTGGGAATAATTCTCTGTAGTGAAGGAATAAGAGTAATTGCAGAAGTGTAGGGGTGAGATGGGAATCGTGGGAATTACCACTCACACAAAATTAACTGCAACAGTGTTTTGCAAGCACACAGGACATGAATATGAAATATTATTCAAAAGGTCTGGAAAAGTGGTCCAGTAGAGCAGTAGCAAAAGCCAGAGTCTTGGTGGCTACTGTTAGAAATTGAGGTCTTTATGATTCTGCTTCATATGGACTAAATGAACATTACTGACAGGATTCTGCTTATATTGGAAGAATTTGTTTCCCCATCAAAAAAAAAAAATTACTGCAGCAGCTAAATTCATAGGAAAAATTCTATTAAATAAAGAATTAGGTCATTGTATATGATTTCAGACCGCCATCACATAAGTGCCCTGTGGGAGAGCAGTGGTTCCTGGAAGTCAGGTAGTATTATATACTTAATTTGTCTGAAGAGGCACAACTCCATTTCCAGATGCAGGACAGGTAAATGTTCTTCATTTCAAAACATACAGAGGAAGATTGGTATATGTTAAGTAGGAGAGATTGTATTCCCATATAAAACATACTGAGGTACATAAGAAAATATGATGTGGCTTTGAGTATGTCTTGAGTGAAAGGGGAAATCAGCCTTGGACACAGCGGAACCAGTACAGTTGTATTCTGGGTTTGAAAAGCATATGCAAAAGATATTCATCTCCTGGGTACTGCTCATTGCAGCTCTATTAAGAACTCTCTAATACACGTTAAGAACCTCTGTTAATCAAAAAACAATTATTCTCCAAAAAAAAAGGTTTGTGGAAAAGGCTGTTTTCCTTGAGAGAGCTTCAAAGAATTTCCCTGTGATATAACAGGAGAGGCCTCAAATACATGTGAGGCTTCTAATGCATGTGAAAATGTGATAAAATAAGTTACCGATTAAACTGAATAAAGACAGGTTATGCCCACTTCCTTAAAGGGATAGCTGTGACTTTAAACGCTTTAACAAAAATCTCCTCTGTGCTTTCCTGATGGCAAAGGAGGAGGCTGCATGCTGAGGCCCCAGGGAAAATATTGTGCTGGAGCAGTACCTAGTATCAGAAAAAGTAGTGCTCCTCCTGGGCTCATCCTTGACACAGAAACTTGTGGCCAGCACTGCTTCAGGCACTCCTGGAAGTTGCTGAGGCTCCTTAATGTCCAATAAAGCACAAGGAAATCCAGGCTGTGCACATCTGTTGAAAGACACATTCAGCATTTTGAAGGGACTCTCAGAGTCAGAAATGTGAGAACTTTGTGCCTGGAACTGGTATTTGAAGATCAAGAGCTTGAAGATAATTCCCCTCTTTACATAGAGTATCTGCAAGACAAGAACCTTGAACAAGAATCATGCTGTTTTGCATGCAGACATCAACTATAGCTTAGACTTGAAAGGAAAATAGAATTGTAGAATCATAATTCATGGAATCATAGTAAGATTTTAGTTCATAGAGCCCTTAAAGATCATCTAATAACAACCTCCCAACCTTGGATGGGGATACCACCTACTATTCACACCTGAACACCTTTACTTCTTGCTGGCGGAGTCCAAAATATGCCCAGGATCTATAGTTAAGGAGGAGTTTTCTTTTCTTGTAAAACTACTCAGAATCATCAGGACATATAATTCTTCAAAGCCCAGAGGTATTTGATACTATTAACAGTATTTTCTGTACCTCCTAAATCTCAGACCTCTGAAAACCAAGAAATAACAGAGATAAGCCATGCATATACATGATTAACCCGAACAACTTTAATTCTGCTGACCCGGACTGAAATTATAGAAAAGAAGAAGCACCTGCCAGTAGTTTAGCTGCACCCAGTTTATTAGTTATAAGTGTCCTGAAGGGCTAAAGATAAAATGGAGCAATCAGGAGAGCTGTGATTGTGATGCAAAGTGCTTCAGGCATCCTCTGTGTGTGTGGAGAAAGAAGAGCTACAAATTCACCTCAGCAGGGGCTGTGGTGCCTTGTTTCAGCAGTGTGCTGAATAGATTGTGCCAGAAGCTTAGCATGATTTCTCTTTTGTCTCGGGGATTATAATCCATTAAATGTGAGATGAATGAAATCTTTGGAATTTTTTCATTGGAGAAGGGAAGAGGGGTGTTAGATGGCATTATATATGAAAGGTGCGGGGATTACAAAATGAAAGTGAAGAACCCTAAATATTAGCAGATGTGTGGCTTTTTCAGAGCATGGGGAGAGTATTCCACCAGGTATTTCCCACTCTAATCATTCCTGAGACAGGGGGCATGCTCGTGCGGTAAAGGCACAGCACCCCACTTAGAGATGACAGAATTATGGATGTGCTGCTCACCTGCATTTGCTTGTAGAGATTCAAGACGATTGAACTCACTGCAGAAGAATGTGGGGCATTGTGGAAAGCCTTGCCTCTAATTAACAAGCTCTGCCACTCGATTTCTAAAGGGTTGGCTTGCTTCTTCTGGTAGCTTGGTTTTTATCTCATCTTCCTGTTTTTGATGGAGAAAGGCTGGAAGGGCAGCAGAAAATTTGGATCTGTTCCAGGAAGAAAAACTGCTTTTCAGACAAAATAGTAATCGCGCACAAAATAGATTTGCATGGAGATACTACCATGTTTAGATAGAAATAAGGGATACAGCTTTCTTCTGGAACATTCCTTTACCTGCTATATACATTGTAAGCATAGTGTGAAGGATATGAATATGCTTAGAAGTGCTTCCAAAGGGTTCTTTAGACCCCTGAAAAAATCCCAAATGTATCCTGTGTCCTCAAATGTTCACACTTCTGTTCTGAGGTGGGAACAATGAGTGGTAATAACAGGTGTGAAAATCCTCTCTCTAAATACAGTTCTCTCAGCAGAATGAGAATATCCATCAGTATAAATACAGATGGAGGAAGGAAGCTCAAAAGCTTTGAACTGCTTTCTTGCTATCACTGCTACACGGCAGCACTAGCACCTGAGAGTCTGTGATGTGCGTCAGGGGCACCTATTCTCAGCTATTCTATCCAACCAATCTCTTCTAAGTATATTTCAAGCACCTTTTTTCCCCTCTATTCCCTTTCCAGAGAGACAAGACAAAACGTACAAAAGAACAGAAGTCCAAGAATTCATAGGCATTCACAAAAGACAGAAAAAGAGAATGCAAAAACCTCTTCTAGATTGAGAGTTGCAGGCAATTCACACATTTCCAAAATCAGAGCACACTAGAGCATGCATCCCTCTCATAGTAATTTTAAGATCCCATGAGAAAACAAAGTCCCCAAATCCCACCTATGCCCTCTCATCTTACTTTAGGCACAGTCCCTCAGCTTAGGACCAGTAAACCCTTTCTTTTATACTTTTAGATGCTTTCTCCATGAGTTCTTGCTTGTCTTTTTGAAAGCATTTCTATTTGTAGCTCATTTTATTTTACAAGTACATCCTTAATTTTCTGTTGAGCTCAGATAAGTTTATTCCCCACTCTCACTATCCCCTACAAGAATATTCAAGGTTGACAGATCCACAGATGATGACAATATGAATAACTTATAGCAATAGAATGATTTCATTTTTCTTTTGGTTTAACACAATGGAAATGCATTAAGAAAAGAGAAAAAAGCCCTCCACTGTGTTTTCTGAAAAGAGTGAGCTCATTTTCAGACATCTACATAGAAGAGCAATTTGCTGGTTTTCATGGTAAAGCGAATATTCAGTTCTTAAAAATATAGCCCAATGTCATCAAAAAATTGTCATCAACTAATTTCAAACTAATCTGTTGAAATACAGAGGCCACCAACTCAGTTCTTCGCTTTAAAACTTTGATTTAGAGTGTGATTTGAAGGCCTTTAATGTCAGTGAAAGACTTCCCACTGACTTCTAAAGGATTTTTCATCAGACCATTACATATGTAACATTTCTGGGTTCATGGAAGAAATAGAAGTCAGACATGAAAATTAAATCACTTAACTGTGGATTGTGGACAGAAGGAAAACACATTTAGCACATTAAGATGAAACATGCCTTTTCCTCTAATGCATAGAATGTTTCTCCATTCTAATGCATGGAGAAACAAGAAGTGCAATACACTAACGTTCTAATAAATTACCTATTCAAGCACTTGTGTATGCTTAAGTGGCAGACATTAAGATATTTCCAGACAGACGACTCCATCCTGTCATTTAGCACCTTGTTGCCACAGTTGTCTTCTGCTTAATTCTAGTTACACCTCTCCTTCTTTGACAGAGTTCTTGTTGTAAAGTCACCTTGTGGTTCTCTCACAGCCTGATCCATTTTTTACTTTACAGCTAGCCTGATCTGCCTGCCATGTCATTACATGAGAGCTCCACCACAAATATGTGCTTGATGGCAGTGGATAAACTGTGGGGTATTTGCAAGGCAGTCTTTTTAAGGATGAGAAACAACAGGGCCAGAATAACTGCTGCAGGATTAAATGTTATGGCCACCCAGCTAGAGTTTTTCAATGTATTATCAGCTCAGCTTGCTGATAGGAGAGACAATATGAGGAATGAAAGCTAGTACCTCTGCCTCTGGTTTTTTTCAAATGGAAATCATGCAGATGAAAAATACCATACCCTGACCATCAGATTTTCCTCTGTTCTGAGAAAGATAACACAGTTCTCCTGGAGGTAATGGGGTTCTCAAATACACTGTCAGCTACTACAGTTTTAATTTTCTACTAGACCATAGGAAGCTTTCACACCTCTTGTGAGTACTGCTAACCAACACAATGCTAGCAAATATTCTTTCATGTGAATTGCTAAAATAAGCAAAATAACAACTTTACTGATCTTTAATTTGGAGGAGAGAAAAAAAATAGTCCTTCATAGGGATAAGGAGGGAGAAGAACTGACTCAAAAATTTCCCCTTCTTCTCCCACCCTGCTATAGTTCTCTGAAAAGTTTGTCTAAGAGAAGTTGAAAGTTTCAAATGATCCCATGACTCCTGGATTTCTATCTTTCAGGAAAACAAAAGAAACACCAAGATTTTGTTGAAAAGATCAGAATAGAAAGAAATACTGATTACTGCAATTATGCTGAAAAGTTGTGGGAAGCAGATGACATCTACATAACAGAAAATTTATACACATGGATATTCAGTTCATGGGTATTGAATACCTCTCTACATTCCCTACTACAAAAAAAATTATCCTCTTCAGGACACAGAAGATTGCAAGGAGGCATACGAACCTTCAAAAATGTAAAAGAAAGCTATAAATTGTTTCTCACATAAAAAATATAGAATTATGTCAATACAATACAGAATCGTTCTAAACACAGAGAATTTCACAAATATTATCAATGCAAACAGATTTCCCAGAGAGTGATGAATTTTCTGACTGAGGAAAGAGAAGAAGAAGGTTATCATAGGTAAGAGGGATAACAATTGAGGCAGATGACTAATGCCCCTTTGAATTCTGCTGTTTCATGTTTCACCAACCACCATTATTCATCAGTTGTGAGCTACTCTAGGTTAAAATCTTTTAAAATGACAATTACCTCTTTAAGAATTACTGAGATATGAGGCTTTACCATGAGATAGAACATCTTTACTCACACCAGTGGCACCCCAATCAGCTCACTGCTATCTTTAATGAGAAAGGCTCCTGGTGGTGAGCCTGGTCCTGAATAAATGACCAAACAAAGCATTTATGGTCATAGTAGACTGTCCCTTCACCAGAAGGCTTTAAAATAGGAAGGACCATCAAGCTTAAACAGGTTTACTGACATGGGAAAATTCAGTTATTGTCTTATCTGTGATGGAGGTCAGGCTAAAGTAATATTACTTGTGGTTTCCAGTGAATAGTGTCCACACCAACACTTGATGGCTCAGGGATGAGAAGAAATGGAAACTCCTGAAGGCAGGAAGCCATATCTGCCTGTTACAGAGTTTGTCAATAGTGTAGATGGCCTTTTTCCTGTTCATTTCCCTTGTCTTGACCAATAAATAAGCAAGCTTGAGCAATTAAACCACGAGGGGGAAAACTTGCTGACTAATGAACTGGATTTTTTTCTAATTCCTGACCTTGCTGGGTCATTCCACCAGTTTAGAGGATCATTAATCAACAAATCTCTTTCATTTTATCTTTGCCTGGAAAATGAAAAGGTTCGCACTTTGTATTAGTGTCATGCACATCTGTTTATAAAGTCATATTCAATGAATAAATATACACTTTAATAAGTAGTTTACCAGTTGATGTTGACCTTGGTCAACAGACTGCCTCTATAACTTGGCTTCTCAGTTCTTACTAACACTCCTCTCTTTGTATTCTGCTCTTTTACTTTTACACAATATTTACTATTAACAATAAATTTAACATTTTAAAATATCCCTTCATATATAATGTGACTGCTAAGACTGAAAATATTTTACTTTGAGACACCTTCTCTTATCAGGAGACAAATACCTTATATTTTCCCCCAGTCCTCTTGCTGAAAAGGAACAATAGAAACCAATGTAACCACTAGCAAACATATATTAGTCTCTTGGCTTTATTTCTGAAACTTCTCTATTAGAGCCACTTAATAAGATGCATAAATCCTGTAAATGATGTCAATGTTCATAATTAAATGAGACAATTGTGAAATCAGCTGCAGCACAAAATGTAGATAAATGTGGGAAGGAACAATAAGGGATTGCTTTATTATAAATCTGCATGACTAACACTACCATAGTGATGTAGCAGAGAACCTATAAAATCTGCTTCATACATATGAAAATTCAATTAAATTATCAGCCATGAATTACTGTAGCACAAATACCAACAATAAAAACTTTGACCTAATTATTTTAAGATTTTTCAGAAGGAAAAGGTCACATTTCAGTACAATGAAGTCGGTAGATTCATTTTTGCCATACTTAAGAAGCTTAATCCTGTGAAGTCTTTTAAAAATGTATCTTTCACCAATAGAAAGAATACAAAAAAAAATAGAGAGACAGATTTAAAATACACTGCTGCTCAAAATAAAATCAAATAACATAAAATTGAAAATACAACTTAACGGTAAATTGTTGTAGCAATCAAAGCTCTATTAATTAGAATACTTTAAATCAAATCAGAGTCCATATCTGAATTCAAGGTGCATAATATGGTTTCTTTAAAAGAAATATCTATTTTCATGAAATAAACTGGATAGTTCTGTCACTCCACTAGTTTGGTAGAAGAGGAGTTTAGGGAAAAAAAAGAGTTTAGGGCTGGGGATGTTTTCATCCCAGGGAAGCCTTGTTCAAGCTTAAAGGACTGACAGCAACCTTGACTTTGCCTGCAATATGTATAAATGCACATTTATTAGTATATTCACACATATGTACATATGTATTTATACGTACGTAAAAAATTATATGCATATGATTTATATGCATACATATATATACAAAATTATATCACTCTCCTTTTTCTCCCATTTGGCCAAGTTTAGACCCCACTGACTTCTAGTCAGGCTGCCATCCTTAGAGAATATACATCAGACAGATACTATTCCATCAAATCAGAAATAAATTTTAATATTTATTCCCAAATAAATCATGGTGACAGATGGACGGTTCTTCACAGGAATAATAATTAGGAGTTTGGTTCTTCCAACTCCATTTGGCAGCCCTCTTGCAAAAGCAATCCTCTAAGTCTTTGGGCAGATGCTCAAGTCCACCACCATAAAGTCCCAGCTGAAGGACTGGCTCCTTTAGAGCACTTGGAGTGCTCTGCAGTTCAGTGCTTCAGAAAGACTCTGCTCCTGATGTCACATCCACTGCTGGGAGAAACACAAGAGATGAGCCCAGGGCACAGCCAATGCTCCATGTCCACATTCTCGACCTTGGCAGTACCAGGTAGCAGCATCTTCTCCTGGTTTTTTATAGACTGCCAAATCCACTGTCAGTGCTTAACAAAGAAGAGTACTACTGGGGCAAATCCAAAGCATTGACTTGGCATTACTGAATGGTAAACAGATAGATGAGGGCGTCACAATAAAAATATTTACCCCTGAAGGTCCTCAAGTAAAGCACCTAAGCAGAGAGCTTCTTTCTGCATTAAACAAACAGCTCAGCATGGCCTTGATCCTTGCATCGTCACACAGAAGAGTATAAAATTGTTCTTCTCCTCCTATTTAAAGCTAAGGACAAGAGCTGTCATAAACCTCATAGAAAGCAGGCAGTAGACTTCACAGGACTTGGAAATTGTTGCAGAACTTAAAGCAGGCCTGGCTAGAGCATAGCTGCTGAACCATGCTGCTGTTTGGCTTTGGAGAAGGCAGCTCACTGCCCTGACTTTCCCCCAAGGTTTTCTGAAAAGAGGTCAGCTCACCCAAACTCACAAATGCCACAGAATTTCTCTTGACCCAGACTTATACACCCAGACCTCTAAAGAAAAAGCCCTTTAGATATCGAGGGTTCAGTCCTAAGGTAATCTTTGCATCTGAAGGCAATGAAGCTTTAAGAAAGGTGACGTGAATCTCTGGAACAAATTTGCTTAAAGAAACACACAGATAACTCCAAAGCTGGCATTCAGCAAGAGGAGCTGAGTAGAAGAGCATTTGGGATGTATGGAAAGGTGATGGCTCTCATTCATAACTCAAAGCTAGCCAGCCTCTTGCCAATTCTGGCTCAGGTGCTCTCTAATCAACTGTGAGTGCAAGGCTTCCCTATCAGAACTAGATGGGGTCCAGATGGCTCAAGGCACAGGTGGGAAGACACAGACACATTCCTGACAGATGTGCCCTCAAGCCTGATCAATCTTGCATCAAGCTAGAGTCCAGCATTTGCTCCTACCCAATTCCCTCTGGAGCTCTGCATCAAGGCTGGCAGCACACAGACTGTTTAGACCGGCTGTATTGGATGAATAAAGCACTAGTGCAGGAGAGGAGCCATGGTGATGTTAAGCTGCAGGAGACACATCCCTCTCACCTTAAAAAGATCTATTTTCCTTCTGAAATTTTATTTTAGGCCTTGTCATTGCATATGGTCCACAGCAGCCCTTCTTGTCTCACGTGATCTAGAGCACCAGGTATTGGTGTTGTGATCCTCAGTCACTGAGAATAGACCTGTGCTGCCTGGGCATTCCTTTACCATAGAAAAATAGATTATCCAATATATATTAAAGAAAATAAAATGGAAAAGAACAAAAAAAAATTGCAATAAGCCAGTCATCATGCAATTCTGCCCTGAGGCTAAGATTGGAGAGAACAAGCTATTCCTGACAGACATCACATAAAGCACCACCTGCAGATGGTGATGACCCTCTGAAAGGTTCAGGTCACCTGCACAATGCACCTGCATAAACTAAACTGAGTTTTCCTTGTCCACACACACATTCCTGCTGGGCTAGGAGGCTCATATCCTAATGGATAGGTCTTCCATGGCACAGCGCCAGCACCTTAGCAATGTTTGGCTTAATTATCTAAGCTGTAGACAAAAACAGATCAAACCTGTATCATAGACTTGCTTCCAATCAGAAGGTAGACAGAGAGCTATTATATACAGAAAGTCTATATTATCAGCTGAGATATAGGTCCTATCCTGATAGATGACTAATATACTTCCATTATTAACTGAGCTCTACGTAGAGTAAATGGAGTCAATAAGGCAAGTTGAGTTTGTAGTGATAATCAAAAATAGTCATTTACTCTGTGCTAAGGTGCTGATGAGTATTGCTCCCTATACTCAGTCTGTTGCCGTCTAAGCTGTACTGAGGACATTAAAAGTTAGATGTGACAAACCCATGTCTCCTGCACTTCACAACAAGTCGCCATGGCCTGTGCATATTCCTTTCTTTTGTTGCACTGGTATTTTATGCAAGTACACTAGCACCTGATTTCAGTTTCAGCAGCAGATTTAATACCACAGAATCATAGAATAATTTGAGTTGGAAGAGGGGCATTAAAGACCACCTAGTTCCAATACCCCTGACATGGACAGGGACACCTTCTACTAGAAAACTTTACTCAAAATCCCATCCAACTTGGCCTTGAACTCTTCCAAGGATGGCGCATTCACAGATAATCTGAACAACTTGTGCTGGTGCCTCATAAGCCTCACAATAAAGAATTTCTTCTTAATACCTGATATAAACCCTACTCTCTTACCATTGAAAGCTGTGGCCCCTTGTCCTATCTCAACAGGCCCTTGTGAAAAGTGCCTCTCCAACTTTCTTGTAGCTGACTTTTCATACTGGAAGGTTCTCTGAGGTCTTTCTGGAGCCTACTCTCCTCCAAACTAAACAACCCCAACTCTGCCAAGTGTTGGCAGACCAAGCGTGAGACCAAGCAAGTCTGTTTTCATAGGAGAGGTGCTTCAGCTCTCTCATTGTATTTGTGGCTTCTTCTGGACTCATTCCAACAAGTCCATGTCCTTATTATTTTGGGAGTCACAGAGCTGGATGCAGTATTTCAAGAAGGGTCTCACCCAAACCCTCCAGGGGCAGAGCAGAGGAGCAGAATCCCCTTCCCTTTCCCTGCTGCCCACGCTGCTTTGGATGCAGCCCAGGATGAGGTTGGCTTTCTGGGCTGTCAGTGCACAATATGGGTCATGTTGAGTTGCTTGTCAACCAGCAACCCCAAGTCTTTCCCCTCAGGCTAGTCTTGATGAATTCTCTGCCCAGCCTGTGTTTGTACTTGGGGTTGTCCCAACCCAGGCGCAAGACCTTGGACTTAGCCTTGGTGAATTTAATGACATTTGCATAGGCCTGCCTCTCAAGCCTATCCAGATTTTTCTGGATGGCATCCCTTCCCTCCAGTATATTGACTGCACCACACATGTCAGATTAGAAAAATTCCTCTCTGAGGAATATAAGTGAACCTGGGATCACTATTGATTTTTAACAGCCTTTGCTTGTTCACCCTTCCTTTTACCTAAAATTACACGTGATGGTAATTGTTAACACATGTAGCAATACGCTCCTGTCACTCTCCCACCACTCCACCTCACAGCCCTGCTGAGACTTGTTTCCATATTTTTCATTTTTAATTCACTGAAACCAGGAAATCCCTAAACCTTCTACTGTGACCAGAATCAACTGCCCCATATCTGACTGACATCCTGGTGAGATTCCTCTGACTGAGAGCAGACCTTCACCTGCAGCATCTACAGCTGAACCTATCACCTTCCTCTAGGCAGGGAATAAAAAAATGCAATTCAGTGAATTCTCATCATATTGTTTTCCCCTCCAGTTTTGAATGCTTCAGTATAGCATGCATTTAAATAGGTCTTAGAAAAACATTAAAATTAAATTAGAAAAAAAAAGTCCTAAACTACAAACACCTTGTATTCAATGTTTTACACTTCACTAGGAGGTTAACAAGACCAGACGGGAGAACTAAGATATTTTTGTTCCAGGTGGTCTTTAGATTCACATCTATTGTAATAAAAAAATATGGTTTTAATTACTGTTTTTCCTTTCCCAATAAATATTCAAATAACCATAACAGTAAAGTATTAGATGTGTTGTGATTCAGAGCTAGTCAGAGTCCTTTGTTTTTCACTTTGCTAAGTTCTGGCTTTTCAATTTGATTACACTGCTGTAAATCATGACTTGGTCAATAAGGTCACACAGAAGAAAGGCAGTCAAAAAAAAATGCTGGAACCACTACAGGAGCTATATGAGCCTTGGGTACCAAACCCACAAGGTCCTGTGTGCCCAGAACATCCTGAATTTCACTGGGTTTTGTAAGTATTTTTATGCTCTCAGTGTGTTCGACTTTATAGGTGCATTTTTTGTCTACTGAATGATCCTAGATTATTACAGAAGAGTGTAAAGCAGCCTTGGCATAGCAGATTAAGAATTAGCATCCAGTCAGGTAGAAGAAGTTGAAATATAAGAAGAAGTTGAAATATACATAAAACCCAAGATACTGTGTTGTATTCTATGGATATATCTCAGGATTAATTTGACACTTTTCAGCTTGCTCTTTTTTAATATTCATTCTTTGGCAACAGAGTTGATTTAGGAAAAAGCCATTTAGTTAATTAGAAATTCAAAGGACCTCTCTCTCTGGCTCAGTGATGTCTTCTGCAGCCAGGCCTTACCTGTCTTATTATTTATTGTCCATCTGGCAGCAGTCTCAAGGGAAGCACCCCAACTCTTGGATGGTCTTTGAACAGCAACAGACATGGTGGCAGCACAGCTGAACAGCTTCCTCAACTCATGTCCTATGCCTATCCATTTTCATTATGAAATAGCATCATTTTCACACTGCAGTTTCAGCTTTTCTGTCTCCCTCAAACTTCAGATGCACTTTTTTAACAATATATTTAAAATATCTGCTAGGTCAAATGTAGGAATTAAGTTCAATAACCAAGGAGTACAAAGCCTTAGTGGGCCTGGGGGCCACTGCAGCTACCAATCTCTCTAAAAGCATTTGATATCACACTCTCCCGGACTCTTCTCTGTCTGGTTTTTCACTTCAGAATCTGATTCTCATTTGGAAAAAATGACTTGCTGGCCAGTGTATTGATGATGTGTAGAACTGTCCTGAAGAGTAACTGCTCTGCATCTTTAGAAATGCCCACATGCATTTTTATATTAGCATTCAAGAGATCTCATCTAATGTAGTGGGAAAGTGAGGAAAATGAGCCTTACCTCTTGGAGTTTGTCATCCCAAAAAAAAAAGAAACAAGTGGATCCAGTTAGCAAAGCACAAAGAGACCACAAGCTGCTGTTTGTTTTCATTCAGTCCTATTTCAACTAGCACACTGAACAATGAAATAGTTAAATAGTCTGGATTAAACATTTATCTTAGAGGGTTTGCCTTTTTACACATAAATTAATTTTTCTTGTTTAATCTCTGCTTTTCTTCTAATTATCTCTCTCCACACACATTGTTGGCACACAACTAGCATATCTCTTAAAGCAAGATGATTAAGAAGTGTTTTTTTCTTTAATTTCTTTCTCCTGGGGTTGATAATACTATTCATTTGTTATGCAGAAGTGGTTACAACAATATATAAAAGGCAAGAAAAGACCAGTAATTTATGCACCTTCTACCAGAACAGGACACAGCTTACATTTTTGATATCACATTTTCACAGATTTTTAAAATGAAAATTCCTGTAGTAGTTCTATCTTGACACATATAATTGGTTTTTCAGCTTAAACACTGATCTTTGGTGTGTATGTGTGTGTATGTGTGCTTTAGATCTAACTGCTAGGACCCTATTACAATGAAGCCCAAGTTGTTTCCTATGCATTTTAGAAGTATATAAGAATGGCTAGGAAATGAGAAAATTCAGGACAATGATGTAAATAACATCCTTCTAGAAGCTACATGGCAAACAGAAAAGAAGCACAGGGGTGGACCATAAAATTTCTTCATTTTAGATGCATAAAAGGTCAATCTTTGCTCCTCTGAGGAATGCCTGTCTCCAGCCCTAGACTGAACTTTGAAAAGCCTTCCTGAAGCACCTCCTTTAATATATGGAAGCACATGTATAGGTGTAAATATATATATTTAATGGCAATATTTAGAATAGCAGTACAAAGCATTTGTCTCACTGTCTTGCACTAGGAAGGATTAGATCTACCCACACATTGCAGATGTACTACTCCATATGGATTAAGCACTCCCTTTGCTATTGGGGTTAAGTTTTATGCAATCGTGTCCTTTAGGAAAGAGACAGCCTTTAAATCTTCAAGTGGTCAAGGCTATAGACAGACAGCTACATCCACCCATGCATGCTCTCAAGCATACACACTTTACAGCAAGATTGTGTACCTCTAAATTATATTACTAGGGACATTGTCCAAATGTCACTTAAATCCCAACAGGCTTTGGACATCAACCACCTCCCTAAGAATCCAGTTCCCAAATAATAAAATTACATTAAATCATGATAATACAATTTAATTTTTGATCGCCCCTGCACTAGTCAGGCTTCTTGGATTAGATGTCTAGTTTAGGTCCCTTCCAACTGAAATATTCCATTCCATTCCATTCCATTCCATTCCATTCCATTCCATTCCAT
>JAHLSL010000080.1:4241409-4266199 GCA_025920805.1 Petroica traversi | reverse complement strand
TCCATTCCATTCCATTCCATTCCATTCCATTCCATTCCATTCCATTCTATAAACCCAGTGAATTTTTCCCTCACTCTGAACACACAGTAGAAACACCAGGATACACTGAAAAAAAACTAAATAGCATATCAGCTACCATCTATATCACTGTGAAATTTAATCCTGCTGTGTCTTTTCATTTCAAAAATATGGTTTTCAGTTGCCTTTCCTTCAAATACATCCCAAACAAGTGCTTCTCGCTCGCATTTGTGTTCCGATCTCACAGCTCATCAGAGCATTTGGCTATCATTTGGCTTAAAGCATCTCCAGCCTTGCCAATTAATTGATGAAGAACCATTATGAGACAAATATATCATCTGCATTTAACAGTGTGAATGGAAGGTTATTGAAGTAATCACTGGCAACATCTAAGCCATTAATAAAATATGGTCTGGGAATAGCAAATTACAAATTTCTGTACCTAGTTCCTAAAATAAATTTGCTCTTGAAGGTAGTTCAAGCACTCATGATGATATAGATGAATGATGCTGATTAAAAAGAAGTGAAGAAAAGATTATCACTTCAGCATAGAAACCACTGGTGTTATTATCAGTGTCATCCATATAAAAACTGTTAAATTTTTCAGTGGCTTCATTTCCTTGCTGTGAAATTGCAGGTGTCACTGTATACTGGCAGTTGAACACAAGATAAGACAAAATTGGAGCTACCATAAACAAAAGCCCACAAATCAGGAGAAGATATGAGAGTCCTGTGGCTTTAAAATGGGCTCTTTGTAGGCTTCCTCTTGTGAATGAAATATTTTCATTGCTTTTGCTGGTGATGGGATCTTCCTTACAACAGCAACCACTTTGAAGGAGCCAATATCTAGTTAATGAGCAAAGATGTAAATTATCAAGTGTGCTTAATGTTGTTATAACAACCTAAAGACATGAATAAGCTTCCTAGACAGGGAATGAGTAGGACACAAGGTTCAGAAGTATTATCACTCTCTCCTTCTCCACTACGTTTCCAGGGAAACTGTAGATGTGCCTCATTCCTTCTATCAACTCTTCTTTCCTCTTCCACTCTCTTTGTCTTCTTGTCAATTTAAAATTTAAACTCATTGCAGAAAGTCTGGCTCTCAGTATGTGGTTTGTACAGTCCCTCACACAATTGCACTGGTGTAATGCAAATTGTGGTATTAAATATTCATGCAAAAGCTTCACAGTGTGGCTGCATGAAATCAGAACAATGAGGGAACAGGCACAAGCTGAGCACCTAGGTAAGATGAAGCACAGAGATTTCTATTACAATTGCTGCTTCATTACAGAGAGTGTGCTGACATAGGCTGTGTTTTCATTGTCATGAGCCCAATTTCATAACCGTGTATTAGAGTTATGAGTTCTCCTAGCAAGCCATAATGTTTTCACTTTTGGCTGTGCAATCACATACTGTTAGCTTAAGACATTTAAACTTTATAAATGGCCCTGTAATATGTGGTCTTTTCAGCTATTAAATTGTTCCTTAAAAAATAATCTGAGCCATTGGTCAACACAGTCAATGTCACCTAACAGCAAATAAATTTTGGCAATGAATTAGAAGTTAACTACATAACTGTGAGCAATTTCTTCAACTAAGAGTTAGACATATATTTTATTTCTGTCCAATAAAAACATCACTAAAATACTATGCAATGCTCCTGTTCCTATCTGTTGCTTTGCTTCAGAAATGATAAAGGATGTCTAATAATGAATTATTTCCAGCAGTTTGCAAGACTTGTGCTGAGAATTTTAGTTGGAATGCCTGGATTGATGCAGCCTGTTTGGGAAAACTTGCCTTACTCTATAATCCAGATAAGGAGACAGAATACCCACACTTGAATGGTTTCATAGCACAAAAATACACTGAGTAAAATCAAATCCACATTCAATAAAAAGAACATTTTCAGTCCTTTATTGAATGATTGAGCCTGTCTCCAGCTGTGTTATCTGTCTATTTAGGTTGTAAGCTGTTCAAGGCAGCTTTTATATCCCGTTCATCCTGAAGCATGCTTTTCCTGTAAATTATAGCTGAAGAAGCTATTCTTACTCATTCTTACTCAATACTTCATAATTAAACTGTTTATTTATAGAGAAGGAAAACAAGGCTTTATGTCCACCACAATGAATTTATTTGCAGATTAGTCTATATAAATATTTTTTATCACAGTGGACATGAATTGAAATCTCAGAGATTTGACTTAGGGTTAATATTTTGCACTTTAAAGCTTTAGACTGCAGCTCTCCAGTGTGCACGCTAAAGGAAGATTTGGGGCATTATTTCAGAAATTAAAAGTATTTCAGAATAATTCTTACACCTGAAAGGCAAGTGGGCAGCAGATTTAACCTATTCATTCAGCATTTAGAAATTATCATCATTTGCAGATCACTGCAAGTTGTTACATCTTTATGATTCTTACCTTCTCCTGGAAATTGATGGGAAAAGAGATCCATGTGTAGCACACTACCTGCAGAGCCTCATGGGTGCCACTGTGAGATGGCAAACAGAGCACAGCAGGACCAGTGGCATTGTGTTGCCACCAGCATCAGACCAGAAAGAGATAAAAACCACCAAATACCCTCCTCCATGTCATAATTTTAGAGTTCAGAAACATTCTCCCCTGTTGACATGAAAATGAAGTGGCACTCAGAAGTACCCTCACAACTCACCTTTGTGAGAACTCATGAGATCTTCATCTCTCTAATCCAGAGCAAGTGAAAAAGGTGCTGGTCTGAATTTGCATGCTGCGGCTTCCCCAGAGTTGCCTGGTCTGACCTTTGACCAAAGCTCTATGATATCAAAACATCATTAATATTCACTCTGAGCAAAAGAACAGCTTTTACTGCATCCAGAATCATTGGATGTCTCACTTGATCCCATTTCTGCCCATCACATTGAGCACTCGCTCCTCTGGACCGTTTACTCCCAGTAAACAGAGAGCATGTTCTGGGAAGTACAACAATGTATCTTGGGAAAAACAGTTTTTAGCTTCAAGAGAAATACAACAAATGTTGTGAGTGATGAAATGGAGACAAGACATTTTCAATGGGCTTCTCAGGTGTTCCTGCAACACTGTCACTGACCTATTAGGGCCTGCAGCAGTGTTTAACCATGTGGAGAAATGTCTGGGGCAAAGTTCAGCCTTGTAAACCCCAGAATCTGTTTATTCACCAGCACTGTGTAACTCTCCCTTTGGATTCAAGTGTGAATTTCCCAACCGAAACACTGAAAGAAGAAAAAAATAAAAAAAAACAGTAGCCACAACTAACAAACTAACAAATCACAACACTGTAAGGTTTTAAAGCTTTTTTTCCCCCCAGATTAACCTGTGCTTCGAAGCAATTCTTGAGGACTGCTGCTACATTTATGTTTTTATATGCCTTGTGAAAGACATATTTCTTTCCATTGCATTTGTACAATAAACATTCATTGAACACACACTGGGGACAATTGGGCATTATCCCATTTATTAATACTTATTGCCACCAATCCATTCCACTACTTGTCACAAGCTTCTTTGACTGAGCTGGCAGTCAAAAAAAAATAGCAAATTTAAGAAAAGATTTCTCCTTCAGAGTCAGAGACATAAGGATTATTTCCATTCTTTCTTCCCTGTATTTCCAAGTCTTACAATTCAGCCAAAACCAACTCTCTGGATCTCCAGTTTTTCATTCCTTGTTCTGATGAAGTGAATACATTTTTACTTGGTCTCTCTTTGCTCTGAAAACTGCCTTAGTTAACCATCTTTAAGATACTTCCAGCTTTATAGCAATCTTAAATGAACCATGTCTGCAGACAGGCACTGTGACTGAAGAGCAACCTGCAAGGTATTCAGATATATCAATATCACTGTTTCTGACTGTGGTGTTACCCAAGTGTTTCTAGACTGCCTAATTTCATCCTATCTGTCCATAGTAACTATGGATTAAAAAAAAAAA
Organism: Petroica traversi; assembly: GCA_025920805.1. NCBI lineage: Eukaryota > Metazoa > Chordata > Aves > Passeriformes > Petroicidae > Petroica > Petroica traversi. The sequence goes on along the minus strand of JAHLSL010000080.1, from coordinate 4,262,243 downwards.
AAAAAAAAAAAAAGCCAGATATATAAAATTAAAATCCCTACAAATAGCATTCAGACAGGTCATGATGGCCAGATCTTTTTAAAAAACAAAAATGAAAATCAACAAGCGAGAGGATCTGATTGATGCAGCAACATAAGTCTTCACAGCTCTTCACATCTTCTACTTCAATTCACTGTGATAGCTTTCCAAACATGGTTTAATTATGGCCTGAAGGTCACAAAAACTAAATGGCATGGGCAAGGAATAAAAATTATGTATGTAAGGTGTCTGGATAAAATTAACTGTACTGTTTTTGAGGGAGTATCTAAAGTAAGTGTAGTTCTTAAAATTCTTCTCACAAATTAATGATGAATCTGCTCTAGATCATCATTTTTAATTGGGAAGGGGGGGAGGATTTAAAATAAGAAAAAAACCAACTTGAACCATTCTGAATTATCTATTCTTTTGAGGTAAACCAGCTGCAGCAGTGAAGGGGATCAGATAAAGACAGGAAAGCATGAAGAGGTCAACCTGATAAGCACTTTCAAAGCCTGTGGGGATTAGCCAAACTGCAGCCGAGGAGTACATCATCTGATGATTAGTTCCAGTAAAATAAGCTTCTCAGCGATATTCCCTGTTTTCCATAGTTTTATATTCTGTTCCTATGGCCTACAGAAAATCACCTATGTTTGAAGCCAGCCACCAGCATTGTGTTTGCTTCCAGCACAGGAGGCAGAGTGAATGCAGGAGGCAGAATTCAATGCAGTGTGAATCCTACTTACCAGCAGTTCATGCCCAAAAAGCTGGCTTACCAAAAGGAAATCTCCTACTGGGTCCCAAACACATTCTTAACCTCAGCATCCCATTTATAACTTCCCTCCTTTCCCCAGAATGGTGTGAGGCTGTGCTGCAAAAAATGTGTGTCTTTCTTTTTTTTTTTTTTTTTTTTTGGTAGCTGGCTGACAGCTGGTTTTGCTCACTGCCGGTAGATAGTAGCTGACCCAAGGCAAGGGTGCTTGCTCACCCGTCAGCTCTTTGTCAAGCATGAAGATCAGTCACCTTAACCAAAGTGTTTGTAACTTGTGCTTTTTTCACTTGTACCTGAAATAATTGGTATTCCAGGAGTTTTCATAGCTCCTGAAGGCAAGGGCTTCCACAGCTCCAAAGACACTTTAGGATAGGTCTGGAACAACTATGTTTATAGAAGCACTCTTTTCTCTGAGTTACCAATCTAAGATAAGAAACAAAAGCACAAGGAAAATGTGTGGAGAGATGTCTTTTGGAGTAAGAAAGAGAGCTTTACCTTCCCAGATAGAGCTTGGTACCCTGTTCCACTGAACACTGTGCACTCCAGCAGCTAAAAACCCCCCAGCAATTCAAGGAAAGGACTGTCAGCATTAGGCACTGGAAGAAAACTGTGGAACTAAATGAAGAAGGAAGAAAACACAGGGGCCCTTGTGCAGAAACAGACTGTTTCCCCTCTGTGGGCCAAGAGACGCTGTGAGAAGGGAGTCGCGTGGAGGATTTTGGTGCATGTGGACAGTGAGCAACTGACATTCCCCCAGGACAGCACCTGGAGGAGATGGATGTTTGTCTTGTCCTTTAGATGTGCTGTCTTCTTGCCTGGGTCTCAAGCTTCCTGATAGATTGGGTTTTGAGGAATTGCTGCCATCTTTTGAATGAGGTTTCTCTCTGTTTTATAACTCTATTTAGCACCAACTTACTCAAAATGCCTTTTGTGTCTATAACAATAAAATAAACTGCCATAAATTTACCCAAAAGCTGACACTTCTCAGACACTCCCACTCGTGCAAAAAATCTGCTTTTAATTGTAGTTATTGGTGCAGAAGGCATTCTTAACTGCAGCTGATCCTCTTTTACACACAGAAACATTTGGTTTGTTTACTCCCACAGAGGAAAAATATAGAATATAGAAATGGTACAACTGAAACATGCACAAAGTCTTGGTCATTACAGAAAGGCTTCACCACCACTCTAGCAGGATACATGTCATCAGCTGCAGCCACAATGGGACCGGGTTCAGCCCTTCAGCTACTTCTCCACCCCAGGACCAGGTGAACATCCATCTCCCTACAGAGGCGTCTGCAGCTACTAACTCCTCTGTCACTAAACCACTACTTCTCTGGTTATAGTAGTGATATTAGTGGGTTTATACCCCAGTATTGGATTCATAGTAGATTGATATCCCCAAAAGGTTGCCATCCTCAAATCACATGCCTGAAAAGTAGACAGGAGACCTTCAATGAAACTGCATATTTTTAAATGTTTCTTTACACCTTAAAGCTGACTACTGAGAAACATACCCACAAATTCCCCCCCTTTCCTCACAGCATGTTTATCAACAGGAAACACATGCATTTTTCCAGCCTACAAACTCCTGTCAGCTCCACTTTTCCTTTCCAGTGGGGTAACAAGCCTGGAAGCAATGCCATTGGGAGCACTGCTGAGGAGCAGAGACCATGTCCATCCCCAGGACAGCAGCCAGTGCAGGTTTGGTCATTTGGGGGACCTGTACAAGGCAGATAGCTGGAGTCCGAGTCCCCAGAGAAACTCACATTTGTCATGTCAAAAAATCACAGCAAAACACCAGAACAGAGATGCGAAGAGAGAGAGATAAGCTGACACCTTCCAATATCAAGACTGGGAAAACAAACCTGTGCACAAATAACTCACCAAAGTAAACAGATTTATATCGCTTATTCTGCTTTCAATGAACATGCTTACGCAGAAGGTCTCACCTATTCATACCCCAGGACCTTTTCTGAAACTCTGTCCCTGAACAGCATTACTTTTTCACCTTTTAGGTAAGCCAAGGTGACAGTGATTTCTAAGAAGGAGTTTTGAATCATCTGCATATTAAATGTTTGTTTTTCTCTTTTTTGCTGTGAGTAGAATGCATATTTAGTTCATGGATAAATCACCTTATCTCTCATACTACTTTATTTTGGAGCTACTTAGTATACTGTTGTTTGCAGTTTCAGGTAAAGTTCTAATTAACCTTTCCTTTGACTGTTTGGCTTTCTCTGTGGTATGAGCACATGAATTCATAAGCAATATGAATATTTACTCTCCCAACTCATATCTATGGGAGACCTGTGACACTGACACATGAATTTTGAAGAAGCCAAGAGAGCTTGTCCAGCTGGTGGGAGGCTAGCAGTGCCGAAATCCTTGCCATGGAATGTATCTTAACCTAAATTTCCTGCCATGAGAGGTGATATGATGGCATGTGTGAAGAATGAGCAGTTTATCTCAGTAGGCACAACAGCTCATTTTCTTCCTCGAAGGCTTCAAATAAAATTTCTTGACCTGCCCAGTTTTGGGAGACCTTTACATGGAAGTCAGTAGCAGACCAGAGTCCAGATGAACCCTCTGGACCCCTGGGTCAGACACCCACCAGAGGTAACAGATGAGGCATTTAATGTATGTAATGGTACTTGCATGACCACATGTAAAACCAAGCCATGTTATGACAGAATTATGCAGACGTAAGACTTGGAAGTTTACAATAAGACAAGATCATTCAGTGAGAAGATCAACAAGGCCAATAAACCACTATATTCTCACAGCCAGTTCCTGTAAAAGCATAGATCTCAACTCTTCATTACCAGCACTGCAGAGGAGAGGTGGTTACCCTCTGCTTTCCTTCCAGAGGACACTGTGGGGTGTCAACAGGCAGACTACTATTCTCTTTTCCTTCTCAAGGAAACCTACCATATTCCCGCCAGCTAATGAAGTGTAACCACCTACAGAAAGCTGCAACAGTCAGAGCAAAGATTGATCAAGCTGTTTACCAACACATTCCTCTGAGCCATTGACAAAAATAATCTCAGACACATGGTCAAAATCCACAGCAGCGTCTGCTTAAATTCAAACTTCAGGTCCTTTCCCTTTCTCCAATTAAGATGTTTTCATGAAACTGTAGAATCTACAAACGGATTTCTTTGGGGTTGAAGGCAATAAAGAAGCACTGCCAAGATATCCACAGATTAGTTTGTCTCTGATCCAGCCTCCTTCTCAGTGAGGCACAAAATCAGGTATTATATACAAAACTCAGCTGAAAGATTCTGATATGCTAAGTTATATAGTTTTACCTAGATCTAATTTCAGTGTTTGTGATGAATTTTATAACTACATATAGTTGATATTCTAAACTAAATCAGCAGCCATCATTGAAAGAAGAGTTCAGAGGCTGAAATTAGAACAACTGGGGTTTTTTTTTGGTTTTTTGTTTTGTTTTTTTTTTAATTTAAAAGATGGCTAATACTGAAAACACAGTCTTACTGATCAACTTCTCTGTTATCCCTTAGTTTGTCCATGAATATGAAGGGAAGTTTAGAATCATAGAATTTTTCTACACTTCTTTCTCTCTTCCTATTTTTAAAGATGCTTACAATAGGAATACATAATACTTGAAAACAGATGCACTCTGAGTCTATTTTATTGACTGAATACTACTCTCTTCTCCAAGAATTCTCACTGAAACCACTGGGATCACTCCTGAGGTAAAGAGATAGTGGTGAAAGAAAAATATCAGACTCTGGCTCATTAAAATGGAAAGAAAACATGAATATAAGTTTTATGACTTCCTGCTGTTTGAGTTTCATTATTATACTCTTAACATAAAATTTTGAGAAGGTACTTAGGTTTTAAGATAGCTGTGGAGACCATCAAAATGACAAATGCTAACAACAGGTAAGAAAGGGAGCTATTAAAATATAAGAGTATTGAAATCCATATCGATCGACAGGCTACTCAGAGCAGAGAATACATGGATCATTACATATTTCAATTCAAAATCCAAGGTTCAGATGCTTAATTTTTTTTTAATAGACTCCAAGTAATAACATATCTTTAATCAAAGAAGCTCAGTATTGCACATTATAGTGCAATAATATTTGGCTTTAAAAACTTACTTCCAAATAAATTAAGGAAATGTAGACACATTAAACAAGTTTAGGAAGAAATCCTTTAGAGACTCTTTTTATTTCCAATTCTGCAACCAAAAGCCTTTGGAAGTGAACAGATACACCTCACAAAGAGCTACATCCCATCTTTCACTGTAATAGAACCGATGGATTAATGAAGAATAACAGAGTTTTTACTTTCTCTCCAAAAGAATGACAATTAGCATTTTTCATGTAGGATTGGATAGCATTTTATGTAAGAACGGACAGACAACTGTCTCAGAAAACACTAATCATTGTCTCTTTACGAACAGACTATATTAATATTTTGGAAAAATCTGATAATCAGAGTTGCTACATAATTACTCTTGGCCATTAAGCCTGTGGACTTCTGAAAGAATCTACCCAGTATATTTACTCTTGGCCATTAAGTCAATGGATAAGATTTCCAAAAGTATCTAGAAGATGTAGGACTGTAAGTCCTTGGGTCTTAACATCAAGTTTTGCCCTGATGGTAAGTGGCCTTGTTGACCATTTAGGAATGCAGTTCCAGAATCCTAAATCCATCACATCTAAATCTACTTTTAGCCTTATCAGTTAACTACAACAGAGTCTTTTGCTGTACCTCAAAATGTGTCTTTTCAAATTAATGGAAGCTTTTGTGTTCATGAAAATGATCTGAACTTCAGAGGACAGTAAGAGGCACCGAAACAAGATTTCCTACTGGATACATGACATCAGTACACTCCTCCATAGAAACCTCACAACTGCCCATTTATCAGTAGATCACAACAGACCCTGAGCTTTTCCAAATTCCCGTTTTCCGGAATGCCATTACTGGGACTTGAAAAAAAGCAAGAATCAACAAAGAATCCCAGCACACAGTGATGTCAACAAAAAACAGAAAGGTTAAAAAAAAAGTAAAAGTATTTAGGTGGCAAGATTTTCTGGAATGTATTGTGTAGACCTAGTGTTCTTGGATCCGTCTGAGCTGAGTCAAGGCAGAAAATTAAATGTCTTCACTACCCTCCACCAGACATCTTGCAGAGCAGAAATGAACTCTTCAGTCAGCTAAAATGGGAATTTAATCGAGTATGATCTATAAGCAAAATTTACAGTAACACTCTGGCTCCTGACTATCTTTCTTAACACTAGCTCCAAAGCAATTCTCTTCCATAAGAAAACTGTGAAGCAAACAAACCAAAACAAAAACTGTTCTTTGATTTATAACAACTTGCAAAAAGCTAGAACTTTTTTTTCAGGCAAACTCCAGAACCTTCTTCATTTTTAATAGAGATGATACTAAGATTTTCCATGCCTGCTGAGGAAAAACAGAAAGAATAATTACAATTTACAAAAAAGCCCTCAATATCATCTAAATTTAGAGTATCACACTGTTATCTCACTCACATACTTTATTTCTCACCTGTTAAATTATACTTGCTGGGAATACTGCCAAGGAACAACTGCTGGCATTGTCACCCTTTGTAAGGAACAACATTGCAGATATTACTTAGAGAACATGGGTGTATTGCAGATTGTTTTTAAAATTTGGATTGGAAAAATATCATAGAACATATTAAAAAGAGCAAAATTATCTCGGAAATTAATCCCCTACTTTGTTCTTTGCAAATGGCTAAATCTACTAACTGTGATGAACTGCTATGAATGTTTGATGTCTTGCTGAAGAAAACATCTATTAAACCACTCCAAACCCCAGAGTGAGTGTTATGAATGCTTCTCAGGGAGATAGGGAAGGCAGAAAGGAAAAGGCTAAACATTTTCTAACACAGGAATAGTTCTCTGAACATTGTGCAAACAAATAATTTAATTTTGAATTTTCTCAATATTAGATGTCTGGAAGTGGAACAGAAAGAACCTGATTCTGCTTGTGATTCAGCCTATTTCTAATGCTGAAATGACACAGACAGTGACAAGCTCTGCTGAGGCTGAAGGAGCTATAGAGGTAAGGGGACAGACTGCACTGGGGCTGCAGACAGAGCCCACTGCAGCTGCTCCGTGAGGCCACTGACAATCTCACTGTGTTGAAGCAAGAAACAAATATTGTGACTAAACTTACATGGCTTCTGACCTTCACTTTTAATGCATTTTTTATATTTATCTGTTGAAATGCCAATTACTCTTAAATATTTCCTAACAAATTTTGGTAATAGACTGTCACAAAATTAAAATATGGGGAAAAAAATAATTTTGCTATTTTTTTCATATAAGGATCCTCTCTGTAGCTTCATGTAGCAGGTGTTTGACAATTTTCAGTGTAGGATACTATTGGGTTATGCTTGGGTTACATATTTCCAGGACATCTTTTCAGCTCTTGACATGAATTAAGCACCCCACTTTTAGGCTCTGAAGACCCTGAAATCAAAAATATTTCAATTAAGACAGGATTTTACACTGCATCAAACTGTTTGTGATGAGCGCACATGTGCAGTATCAGTGCACATGCAATGGTCATATGCATGCAAATCCTGCATCTCTAAACTTCCAGTTTGAAAACACAGCTAATCTTACCAGTAACAATGAATTAATACATCCCATAGTACTTTTATTAGAAACATGTAGTGCAAGAACCTAGTATAATAATGCTTAGCATGAAATTCTAGAAAACAAATATCAATTTTTCAAGAAAATAGTTTTCAATACATATATACTCACCTTCTGTCTATTAAAATATAATATAAACTAGCTATTAATATTCCCTATATAAAACTATTAATCCATCTTTTGTAAGTCTCTCAGTAGTGCGAAAATGGAAAAGTTTGTAGTTTTTTAAATTACATTTCTTCTAGCTATAAACATAGTCCCACTGTGATTGGCATTGTTTCATTTTTAAATAAAATAATCAGTAATCAAATGGCTCTGCTTCATGGCAGTTAGACACCCAGATGCTCTGCAAAGATTGTTTGTCAAACATAAATACTTGAGAAGGTTGTAAACAAGATTCAGACATAATATGGATACATTGCTGTTACAAGTACCTTGACTTTGGGGGATTCTTGGATCCATTAAAGTTACTGGGAATTTTTTCATTGACCTATCTGGGGCCAGTATTTCAACTATTTGTTCTCTTTTAAAGCAGCACCTTTGAGGATTTCAGAACATCCTCCAGTGAAAAGGATATCTAATGTTTAAGGCACAGATCCCTACTTCAAAACCCTCATGAAAGCAATTCCATTGCATTGTCTGGGTCACACTGGAATGGCTATGAAGGCTGAACATCAGCCTCCAGATTAAAAAGTCCCCTTCCTGCAGCTGGGGATGGTTGAGGAGGGACTAAGGTCTCCTGCAGTTTCCTAGCATCACAAAGTCATGGAAGTGGGAAGTCACCTCTGGAGATGAACGAGTTAATTTCTCCGGTCAAAGCAGAGTAGGTGAAAGTGGGCTGCTCAGGGCTGTGTCCAGCTGATTTTTTTGACAATTCAAAAGGTCTAAATAACCTCTCTAGGCAACTTGGGCTAGAGTTTGGCCACTCTCATAGTGAAAAAGCTTTTTTCTCATGTTCAAAAAAGAATTTCCTGTATTTCTGTTGAGACCCATCACCTCTTGTGCACACACTGGACAATGTCAAGAAAAGTCCAACTCTGTCTGTTACTCTCCTTCATCAAATACTTATAGATAAAATTCCTCTGCACTCTTTTTTCTCCAGTCTGAGCAGCCCCATCTCTTTCAGCCTTTCCCTGTGTAGTCCTGATTCAAAACACAGTTAAGCATGTGCTTATCAGAGCTTGTGTTGAAAGGTCACCATATTTCATGGGGGCAGGCAGACATGTCAAAATTCTATCCAAATTCAGAAAAAAAAGTCCCAATACTTAAAAGTTGTCTGAAAAAGAGAAATCTATGGGCTCCCTATGTAATCTCTGCAGTTTCTCAGCAGCAAAGCAAGGAAGCCCTAAAATCCCCGGCCTCATAGCCAGTGGAGCTATGGAGCCTGCAGCAGCCCATCTGGAGAGCTGCCCTTTGGTCAGGACTAGAGACACCCCTTGTCTGTCATTCTGCAAAACTCCAACTTCCATTTCATATATTTAAACCAATGTAGTTCCATTGCATGGCTTGTTTATTTCAAAGACAATAACTTACTTGAAATTCACAAAATAAATAAATATCTCCCAAGAGATTTATTTAAATTAAAGCACTTCCTGTAGAACAGAACTTTAAATTAGAAAATAAAATCTCATAGAGGCATAAAGTTGACATTTCAGTTTAATTAAGAAGACTCCCATACAAATACTTGTTATTAATATCAAACCAAGTCAGACTCCAAACTGCTGATAATAATGAAATTAAAATTAGGTGCACAGATGAGACACTGAGTTAAAATTTTGATTGCTTTTCACTAAATCTGATAGGCAAAATTCATCCCATTAGGGAAGATCAATAAATGGTTCATACATCGCCATGCACCACCTGAGTCCTTGCTTCACATAGGAGGCAGGGCCTCTATATTAAAATTCAGAAATGTGAGCTCTCTGCTCTCTGAATAAGTATTACTAAGATGGTAAAAGCCTGTGATAGTGCTTTACATTTCTACATAGAAAAATTATATTCTCACTTTCATAAATTATTCTGTGACCTATATATGACAAACTTTTAAAAAACTCACCAGCTGCCATAAATGGAAAGTCAGAAGCGAATATGTTCTGCACTGAGCTCACGCAGGGGAAAGGATTTCCTTCACTTAGAACAATTTAATTTACACCTACTTCATACAGGAAATCCTCATGTCATATTAACAAGCTGAAAATGATCTGTATGGATGTGTCCAGCAATATGATACAACACAAGGAATAAGGTCTCACTGAATTTAATTCAATTTAAAAAGCAAACTGCATCTGCAAATAGCACACTGGCATTCATCCAGATATTCCTTTGGTGGTTCTTAGACCAAAATATTTAGAGGATCGGGGTGTAAGTGAAGAGCCCCAGAGAATATTGTTGTCAGGCATGTACTCAGAATTCAAGCCCCTTTCTAACCAGCCCCATCAGAAATTAAAGCTTTGCCTACACAGCCTATATTCCTTATACAGATCCTGCAGAGAGGCACTTCTTAGACAGGGCTTCACCCTCCCTATGAACAGAACTCTCAAAATGCTCTTGGTGCTTGTGTTTCCCCAAGGCCAGGAGAACAGCTGGGACTGGCAGGACAGCAGATCTAATCTCACCCATCATTACCCTGGCCTCAGAGCTGCATCACCACACAGAGCAAAACACTCTGTGCTGGTCTAATTACTGATCAAAAGTACACATCAGGGAGTAGGTCATGATTCCTTCACCCAAATTTGCCCAGATCAGTGTTCATGGGGCTATGTTTACAGCTTACAGCTATGTTTGCAGTTTACAGATTAATTCTGGAAAAGACTCTAAATCAAAGAGCAGCAGCAGAGCCGCCTGTATGAAAGGGAAATTTTCCAACAGTATTTGCTGTTTTTTTTCATATGGTAAAAAAATATTTCTACTTAAACATAGTGTTCTCTGGAATAAAGGACAGGTACATTTTATGAAAATGCCCTTTTCTTATTCATTTCTGCTGGCTCTCAGTGAAACATTGACTCTCTGGACTGACCAACACTCATGGCCAGCCAGTTTATTATATTTAATTCCTTGAAAAATCATTAAAGTACTTACAATGGTTTCATATGAAACTTATATCAGGCATCTTCAGATGCTATTCAGGACTGACTTCCTTTGCAGTCAGAACAGCATTAACTGGCAGCTGGAATATTAAATGCAGATTTGTGGGAAACAAAGTGTGCAATTTGCATAAATTCCAATATTCCAACAAGAAACAAAGCAGCAGAACTTCCCGGGGTGCCTTTTCACTGTAATTTCCTGGTGCGAGATGTACCTTTTTAAAGAATAACTTAGTACAACCCTCAGGAAAGCTGAACTTCAAACAAAACCCTGGCTTATGATGACGCTTCTTGTCCGGTGGTTAATAATGTTGAGATTTACCTTGTAAAAACCAAGTATGAAGATACAGCCTCAATTTTTCTAGCTACACATAAGTTCTTAAAAAATACAGTCTTCTTGGAAACACTTGCAGTCCTCTGATGCTATGTTACATGCAACATTTTAATTAAAACAGGTTGGGCAATGCAGTTTCCTTGCATGACACTTATTATTAGTAATCTGCAGTTCACCGAGGAAGTTTCACAGTTTCACCATTCTGGCTGAGGAAAGCAACAGGGAGCAGGCCACAGACCAAATAACAATGTGTTGGATGTATTAGGATCACCATCCTTGCTAACAACTACGTGATTCTTCCTTTTGACCTAGAAAGGAAATTGCATTAATCGGGAAAGGGAAGGCATGACACAATAAAGTCCTACATAATTTTTATGCCGAATGACTACAGGCTCCTGTACTTCTGAGAACTACCCACGTGAGAGCTCAGCAGATGGACTGATGAGGGATTTTCCAGTGACTGGGTTACTATCCAAAAATACCATAAAGGCAAGTAATTGGAGCACCCAGGTTTGGGCCAATTTATCTACGTAATTTCCACTGCAGCTTTACTATATTGCATAGAAAAGCAGGTTGTCCTGATCTCTGACTCATCTTCTCTTACCCAAAAACTACGAGTTCAACAGGAGGACAGTAAACTATCTTAGGCAACAAGATTTAAGACTTCAGTATTATCTTTGTCTACATCTAAATGTTACATCTTGATTTTGGTGCGACTTAACTTTAAAAATGGAACAGAACATTCTGACCTTCAATGATATTTTGTTTCCCCATTTAACTTCTGTATTATACATTAGGCAAGTGAAGAAAGTTTTAAAAAATGGACTGCTTTATATTTTGTTATCAAAACAAATCCTTTCACTTTTCTATATATTCAATATTTTTCTTGAAGCTTGGGATAGTTGGTTTGTTGCTTTTTTTTTAGATTAGTTTTATGGATATTATTTAAACAAACACATACCTTTCATTCCATTTTGGAATGAAGCAAAATATACCAGCATTGCATAGTGACTGAGAAAAGAGAAAATCTTGATCATACACAGCTTAACTCAGCAGTCATTCACCTCCAGACCAGAAATAACTGCTTTATTCTAAGCCAAGTTACTAGGACTGTGTGGTGGAAACTGGATGAAGTTTATTAGCTCAAGATAAGTATAGCAGAGGTCAGGTTAGATGATGAACTGGCCAGTTCTGGCCTCAACTCCAGGAAATTTTGCAGCCTGTTTGGGAACTGAGATACTGCAGTTTCCCTACCCTGTGTAAAGCAATTTGTCAAGTCTCAGGAAAATGACTAAAGCCGAGTCTCTAACAGGATTTCTAGTATGATCATCAATTGTTCAGAGTTAAAACAGGGAAAAGTAGGAAAAGAAAAGGCTCATGTCATATTTCCAGGTCTGTAGGTAGCTATTCCTTGGATTTATGTCTTGCCCCTAACTACTGGTGCAGGTTTTTCCCTGGGTATCAGAAGTATCAATCAATAACTGACTCCGTTGCCAAAGTAATTTCAGAAATACCTCTCTACTTCATTCCAGGTCTTCAACATTTTGAATTTTCACTCTCAAGCAGTGTTGCAGCCTCTAGTAGTACCACCACAAAGCTGTCAGAGCCAAACCATCTGCCCAGAGCTGTTTTCTTTCTAATCAGCTTCTTGAATGTACCTGGGATTGAGCTGCAAAACAGATTAATTACTTAGGCAGGCTTCAGCCTGGTCCTCATCATTCTGTTTCCTGAGGGCTCTTCAGAGTCTCTTCAACTCCCTGACTGTAGATTCATCCATTCCTCCAAAGTGTGTGTTGGCACATATTGCTAAGAGCTCAACATATGGAAAGTGCACATCCATCCCTCCATCCATCCATCCATCCATCCATCCATCCATCCATCCATCCATCCATCCATCCATCCACTGTGGACACCAGACCACATGCACAGGAATTGTTACACTTCCTCTCACAGGGCCTGACCCAATCCTGTCTTGAGACACAACAGATTAGTTTTGATTATGTGAGGGACATGCATGTGGGCCACTTGTCAAAGGAATGTGTAAGCGTTTGGTCAAGATGGTCCATTTTGATACATGCACTCATTTAATGTATTTGCTATGCATTCTCAGGACAAGAAACACCTACCTTGAACTCCAGGCATGTGATGGGATCAGCCTCAATTAATACTGAGCTTAAATGGTACAAGTGGAGCTTATATATGGCACCTCCCCTCCAGAGCATTTGGCACCACAAGGCTGAGATCACTTTAACCTGTAGAGAACCCTCTGACAGAAAAGACCATTCATAAACCCGGGCAGGAGAAATGGGAGCTGCCAGAGGTGTACATCAACAGGCTTCTAATCTCAGCATACCCCACGCCATGGTACATCCAGATTCACATGCCAACAATTTGTTCCTAAATAAAACCTGACAGATGTCCATGCTGCTTTTCTAGCCCAAAACTGCTGAACATTTGAGAATCCTAAGTAAATCTTGGGAGTTGTGGCTGAACATCATGGGCTGCTGATCTGCATCAGTGCTAGGCAGAGACAGGAACATCCAGCAACAAGTGAGGTAATCAATCACAGCACCATAACCTTGGCCATATGACTGATTAGATCCCATATAATGAAATGTGCTAACCCTGTTTCTGAGCTTGTCATTGAAAATCACTTTTTTCATTTTTTTTATACCCAGATGAAATTGCGAGAGACTCTATGATGTGGCTGTGGCCCATTTTTTGAACTCTCTTTTTCCTTAGCTGCTACTGAAAGAAAAAGATTTAGGATCCTATCTCCCTCCTGCTTTTTGGCACCTTTAGATGGATATTCTCCTAATTTCTAAGTCTTAGATGACAATAGGAATTTAAAGTCTTGAGTGAACTCTCAGCATGGAAAGAGCATAAATGATTTTTCTATTCCAACAGCACCAAGTAACAGAACAAGGTCATGTACTGTCATCAATTTTATTTATTTATTTATTTAAGAACTAATCCAGGGAAAACTCATAAAGTATTTTTTTCAAAAAGGAAGCCAAATTCACCTCTGTCTTCATCATTATTCACTGGATCTGCACCTACCAGAAATAAGACAGAAGGTAGCTGCTTCCTTTGAAACTAAAACTTCTCCCCCAAAGCACATAGATGCAATTTATCTCCCTCCTAGGCCTCTGCTGTTCTGATTTCAGCATCTGAGATAGACCTGGCAAGTCCCTGCTGTAGCCATTGGTCTCATGACTAAACACCATTAAAAGTTCTGACATCTGACTTAACAGTCACTTACCCTGTGTTGAAATCACAAAGTCATGTGCTGAAGGATGCACTGGATGGATGGATGGATGGATGGATGGATGGATGGATGGATCTTTGGTCACAGATCAAGAGCCCTGTGGAAGTGGGGGAGAAATTGCCTCTGCTAAGGCATGTTTCATATCATCTGTTTTAGCCATCCACCTGAGAAAGAGATGAATCACACTCCAGAGGTTCTTGCTCCTCTTCTTTTAATAAGACTGACTGCGTCTCACACAGACAGCTCCACTGGAGAGATCTAAATCTGAACTGGGGGAACTTTTCCCCACCTTACTTTTCCTCTCCCACAAATATATGGCAAAACTCAATTTATATGCTGCATCTCTGTAAAGACAAAGGCCCATCTTTCTATGCACATGAATCGCCCAAACTGTACCTCAGAGGCTGAAAAAAACCTGTACCTCAGATGCCCTACCTTTTGTTTGGTTTATTATATTGAAAAAAACAAACAGATGGTGCCCTAGATGTGATTTACACTGAATGATGTGTAGTACTTTTCTTCCATTACTGGGTACACCAACATTTTTTTAATAAATATAGAAAATGTGGAAGTTGTAATGTATGTGAGTTTAGGGCCTTTATTTAGAAAAGTTAACTAAGTTTGCATCAGGGAATTTATTTCTTGGGAGCTTCTTTGTTTTGAGGTAGAAAGTAACTTGCTCGTGAAACCATCTACTCTTATACATGGATTAATTTCTCACTTTCTTTCTGATGCCAGTAATTGCTTTTAAATCTAAGAGGGCCATGCTCTTGGTTTACTTTTTTATTTTTAAGTGGTGTTAAGTAGGAATCGTCACAGACATCAGAGCTCAGGCATTAAGAAAGATAAATAACAATCCAGACAGCTTTTTTTTTTTTTTAATCTCAAACTTCTGTTTTGTATCAGAACTAATTATATCAACTTATAGCCTGGCACAACTCGCCACTGTAATGGAACGGAGGTTTCAATGGAAAACCTGCAACTTTATAAAGAAGCTTGGCTTCAAGTCACCCCCCAGTGAAACATCAGGAGATCAATACTGCACAGAACCCCAGTGTACTGGATTATCGTGAACATCCTGCTGGCTACAATTCAGCTTTCCATTTAATTGTGCTCTTATTTAAAATTCTGCTGTCCCCATAGAAAAGCAAGAGAAACCCGACAGGCATTTTGTAAGGTTATGAACAATGAAAACTCTAGATAAATGTCAGAAAAAAGATAGTAGGCCATAAATCATCACTTGATGGTATCAGACGAAATAACTTGTTCTCTCTCCCACCTCCCTGGGGCAAGCAACCATGTGTATGTTAAATGCTGAATTTACCAGTGATGCAACATCCCCACTGACACTAAGATATGAGGCCATTTCAAAAGTGATGGAGATTTTTTTTTTTCCATCTTAAAATTCTTTTGATTTTTCCAGGGACAAGATGTCTCAGGCGACAGACAAAAATAGGGCAGAGAGGCAGCAAAACTTAAAAATCCAGCCTCACAAGTGATTGCTTTGTATCTGCCTTCAAAAAGGCTGTGAAATAGATATATTCATATAGTAAGAGTAGGACAAAATCTTTTCCACCATATCTTTGATAATCATAAATGCTAATGGCAAGTCTGCAATACTGTCTTCTCAAATTATGGCATCCCAGGCACTTGGACTGCCTGACGTGGTCTCTCTGTACCTAGATACATACAAAACAGTGAAGGAAGAAAATCATTCCAGCCTGAAATCAAAGGGGGAATCATTAACAAATGCTTCCAAATCAAAACAACTTTTCCTTTTGTCTCCACATTTTCTCCTTCATTTCATTCCACAGTGGCAGGGGGGAATGTTGTCATCTGGCATTGGTAGCAACATCATCTAAAATGCAATACCCAAAGGAAAAAAATATTCTTTCTTTCGATTGAAAAATAGTCATATTTTCAGAGGAAGGGAGCTAAATCATGCCTGCCAAGTAGAGAATCCTTGCAGGCACATGCAGCCACAGCCATGCAGAGCATACATGTGAAGTCCTGCCAAAGCTGGGCTGAGGAACTGCCATGCTCCTCCTTATTCCTCCCTTTATTTCTCCCCTCAGAGCAGAAATAGAGCCCTGGGGCCTCTTTCCCCCTCTGAGACTTCTGGCATCCTGTGCCACAGAACACAGGATCTCGAAACAGGATGATGGCCACTATCTCCTGCCTGTAAGCTGAGAAAAAAACAAAAAGCCTCCTAGAGGAGATATCCATCTGCAAAGGAGCTCTTGCAGACAGGACAATGTTTGACCCCCCATTACCTCCATAGTTAAACAGATAAATTGCTTAACTCAGGAGAAACTTTTCACAGGAAAGAACCCACAATCTTGAGATACCCACACATTTACACACCGTGGATGTTTTGGTGCACCTCTAGATAAACATTTGTGTTTGCAGCCTTCTATGAAGATGAGAAAAACCGGCTCCCTCTTGTTAAAATTGTAAGTTCTATGTGTAAATATTGCTATTCTGCATTTCTCTCAAGTAGCGCCCTGCACATGTCTGGGGTGGAAGCGTGACTCAGAGTGATCCCTTGGGGAGCACTGAGCAGAGGGCAGCACACGCAGCAGCTTCCCAACAGCATAGTGAGTCCATCCTCCTCCTCTGCACAGACAACAGTCGGTGGCAAAAGCCAGCCCAGAGAGCTGGAGAGATCAGCCATATCACATCCCTCTGACTTGGGGACAATGGTGACCCACAGGGCTGAAACTCTGGGGACAGTTTTCAGGGAAGGGGGTGTCCTGCAGATTGAAAAAGAGCCAATGACTATGATACATCAAACTTTGTTCAAGACTTTCATTTTTGCAGGTTTTGAAGAGCGTCCAAGTAAGTTAAGGCCACAGATGGGATGAAGTGAACTCTATTTAAATTTGGATTTCGCACTGCACATATGCATACACATACATGCACATGGCGCAGCAGCTTCTCTGATCTGAGAGACAGGTTTGAGCTGCTCTTGAGACAGAGATCAGCCATAGCACCGTGTCCCTAAATCACCACACCCCTATGATTTACAGCCACAGATATTGGGGGGAAGGGACAAAGGGAGAAGGAAATATCTTTGCCTCTGCAAAAACAACTTTTAATCAACCCACAAAAAATGCCTCTTTTTTCCCATCTGCCTCCTCATTACCTCTGATAAATGGAAAGTAACTCCTTCTCTCAGCTCCACGTTTCTTCCACTGATCTTCTGCATGGCACCTGTCATGTATGAGCAGACAAGGACCAAGCCATTATTTCTCACCACAGCTCTGAGAGGCCTACGGCTTCTTTCCCTTCCCACAAAAGGGAAATGTCTGTATGCTCAGGAACTCCTTGAATTTTTCATCAGTTTAAGTTTCTCCTTTAGTCCTTTGCACTCATATCTGCAAAGAGGACTGGGAAATCACATTAAGTCTCTGATTTGCACTTACACTACATATTCCCACTTATGTTGGACTTTGGAGGAGAGTTTCAAACTGGGAGAAAAGTCTGCTCTTTCTTATTTATTTATATTAGCTGCCAGGTTACATCAGGTGAAATTGCCACTTACCTGATCCTACACGGGCATTTAGGCATCTGGATCTCCCAGAAGGAAAGAAAGGTGCTCTTACACCTGATCTTGGAGGCCAGAGATTTGGGTTCTTTAAATTGTTTTCTCCAGAGATGTCTGAGGTTTTGGGGAAGAAAACAGAGGTTACATGTGCAATTTAAATACATCTGTTAGCATGTAGAGGTCACTGGCCACTTGAGATGAAGAATACTGAATACCATGAAGGTCTTTCATTTATTACATGTCTGGTAGTTAACTATTTCTCTTCAACTCTGTTATTCATAAAATGTGCAAAAACTTTGTCGTATTTTTAATATGATTTCTTTTTTTCCTATTCTTATGTACTAAAAACAAACCAAAAAACCCCCCTCCAACAACAAAACCAAGCAACCCACAGAAAACTTTTGAATTTCTAACACCAAAACAAATGTAGTACTTTTTATCTTTAACCTTCTTCAGCAGCACAATATATTAACTATATGCAAACAGCACTAAACAAACAAGATAAGGCTGTTCATTCAGGGAAAAAAACAAACCTCCAACTCAAAGAAACATTTTAAAAGTGCAAGTATGTATATACTACAACTTCCTTTTGCAAAGGGCACCAACATAATCTGCTTATCAAGTTATCTGTGGTTGTGTACTGGGTCTTCATTTGTAGCAATTGGTTCTCTTTGGGATGGATATTTGGACTAGCATTCTGAAAATAAAACCAGATCTCCTTATGTCAGCAAATGCAGCAGAGACATAGAAACTATGTCCTTAGATAAGGAAAGAAACCTATTACTCCTCCAAAGTAAACAAGAGAAAATGTTTCACAACCCAGCTAAATGCTGAAACTTCTCAGCTATGTCAGTGCCCCAGTTAAAAACAAACAAAAGGCTTGCAAAGGCCATTGGGGCCTTTCAGCTTCAAGTATGTACTCAGAAGGGTTCTCCTTGTGAGGTTAATGTCTAATGAATATTGCAGGAGAATTTGCTGGATCTGACTCCACCAAACTCAGGCTGCACAAAGCAATAAATACACAAAAAGGAGCCACAAGTGGACCTTTTATACTCAAGCTGGAAAAAAGTTTAACTGGCAAAACATTTCAGAGGCCAATATTGATTCCCAAGCACTCTAATTTATGTATTTATGAATTTATTTATTTATTTACCATGCTATATTTAAATGAGAGGTATAAAAAAGCTGAAGTTCTGTTTTCCAGGTGTGTGGAAAGTGATATAAGGGATGACAAAAAACTGGAGCAGCATAATGCAGAATATGACAAGGGAAATAATGAACTGAAATGAAGCATTAGAGTAACAGATGCATTGCTCAGTCCAGAGCCATATGCACACAGAGCCTTGCTAGAGGGAAAAATGTGCCCTAGAAAGAGAAACCCTAAATTTTACTACAAACCATATGTGGGATTAGAGGAAACATGAACAATTGCAGGATAAAGGGAAGTTCATATTGAAATCACAAACAAAAAACATATACATATGTTATAGAAAACCATATATGCAATATATTCAATATATCACCACTATTTCTCTTGATTGGTTTTGTGTTAAACCTTGCATTGAATGCTATATTCAAACACATGAAGGTCTCCTTGTCCTCACTGCCATTATCAGATAGGTGTTTAAGCACCAGGATGAATCAAAACCTCAGCTGTCCCTGTCATGCCACCCTCCAGTGCTTTCCTCTTGTCTGTCATCTGGATAGTCTCCACTGCTGCCTCTGAATAAAGTCCCTACATAATTACACTCCAGGCAAGGATTTCCCTGTCTGTCAGTAGCTTAAGTGTGGGAGGAATATCAAGAGCCACGAGGTGCCACTTAAAGCACAGTGGGAAGACAGAAGCACTGGAGACACTTGGTCTCACTCCACTGACTGTGCTTTGCATGCAGGTGCCCAGCAAGGAAGTCAAACCCTGAACACATTTTGCAAGGGTTTGTCCACCTCCCTCAACTTCTCACACTTTTTTAGCAGCAGAACTACTCAAAAAACTCTCTCTCTGACTTCTGATTACTATTATATTTTTTTAAGGGAAGAAAGATTGTCTCGGTAAGAGTAGAATGATCCTCTTGTGTATCAGAGAAAGCAGCCCATGTGCAGGCCCATGGCACACACAGGAGAACAGGAGATGTTGGAATTGAAAAAGCAATTAGATCCACAGTATTTCAGGATTTCTTTTCAATGATTTGTTGTGGTTCTTACCACAATGCATGCATGATTTTTATGGAAAGTAGATAACACTCATAAAAATATCTGCTTCACTAAAACTTGATTTCCTGCAAAGATTTTCCTAACTGCAAATTTTCTATCAGTCCCAGACACAATAATTTGCAAATGACATCAAAACTGTTGAATTTATTTTAAACAAACGAAGAAACAAACAAAGACCCTTTCCCTTACTGAATCATAAAATGCTTCTGGATGTTTAGATTCAGTATGCCACAGTTAAGAACTAAAGATTATCTAAAACACAGCTCAAAAATCTGACTGCACCATGAAATTACTATGATTTATTAAGTGATCAGGCTGGGAATTCTTTTAGATCTGAAAATTGTCTAGTTATTAGAAGGGGATTGTAATTAAAGGAAACCTGGACTGTGTTAGCACGGCAGTGATCACAACACCAGAGAGCTGCTCCTTGCCTACATGTGCGTGCACAAAACACTGGTAACACTCTCACTGTCACAGACCTTTAGCTGGAATGTTTACGTAAAAGGCTTCAAAAAAGGGGGTTTGTTTTCATTAGCAAGGAAAGTCATGTTCATAAAACTCAGCTATGGCTATAACAGGCTCTCTGCACTGGTGATTTTTAAATTAAGAGTGGATTTTGTGGTCTTTACAAGATTACTCTTGTTCCTTTTCATACCAGTTTTCACAATTGTGTAGGATATACTAAATTATTTTTAACTGCAATATCCTATGCATGGTGGAAAAAATGTTTTTGCTGAAGTCAAAGCATGGGTCCAGCCATGTTCCATAAATTCATCATGACACTACCAATGTTTCCAAAAGACTAATTCCCACAGACGTGGAATTTTTATCCTTCTGCCTAACAAGGTATTGCTTATGGAACTGTTAAGAAGAGAGAAGAGAAGAGAAGAGAAGAGAAGAGAAGAGAAGAGAAGAGAAG
>JAHLSL010000080.1:4211900-4241399 GCA_025920805.1 Petroica traversi | reverse complement strand
AAGAGAAGAGAAGAGAAGAGAAGAGAAGAGAAGAGAAGAGAAGAGAATTTGTGGAAGTAAATACACTCAGCCCCCAGTGCAGGTTTTTGAAAACACCCCGAAAAGGAAACCTCAGGCTTTTATGAGTGGTAGAAACTGAAAGAATCTCCTGGCATGGAAAATAGATTGAGACAAGGAACACAGGGTGAAAGAAGGAACACAAGGAGAGGGAAGAAGATCAAAGTTCCTTATGTTCAGATCTCGTCTCACCAGGAGTCTGTTTGCATAGGACTGAAAGACCTGAAGCACCAGGCACAGCAAAGACACACCTTGCAAGTCACCACTGGGGTTATATTCCTCCCTGGAGGAAATCAAAGGAAGTTCTACCATCTTCCCCCTCAGGTTCTTAATCTTTCCCCTCTGAATCTTGCTGTGCAACAGCAGATCTCCCACAGCTGAGACTCTGGGTTCATTTTAACATGTCCCAGATACTTGGTGGATAACCTTAAAGATAAGGAAGTCAGTGAACTCTATAATGAGTTCCAACATTTTTATAAATCTGTTTAGCACCTAGTAATTTCCTAAGCCTTCAATGGAACTTATGCATTTGTTTGTGACTTTGACGAATGTTCAGCCTTCATCCGAATGTTAAGATAGAAACAGAAGTTGAATTGAAGATTTATAACTTGAACTTGACATTGCAAATATTTAGTGACTAAGGCAAGGAAATACCCATATGCTCATTCCAGTTCATGACCTAATTTCCTTCTGCACAGGCTTACTTTGGAGCAACAAATCAAAATAAATTCAGTAATAGCAATAATGTTTTGCATTGTTACAGCACTTGCCACAAGCCAGTTAAATAACTGCTGCTCTTCAAACACTTTCACCACCACCCTGGATTTAGGATATTATAGGCTGGTGAGAGATATTAAATAACACATCTCAAACCATTCTTGACATCTGTTGCTGAAGCAGGAATAGACAGCGAGTCTCCTGGGTATTTACCCATTCATTTCACCACAAAACGATCATTTTTGTCTACGATATGAGTTCTTCAGTCAAGAGATTTCAATTATACAGCCCATGCACACATTTCACATTTACCCTTGGAATAAAAGCAACAAAAAAAATGATTGAAGGAAGGACCAACTTCCTTTTTCTTTTTTTTTTAATTAAAATTTAAACTAATGATCTTAGACAGACTTGACAGAGCAAAACAAAAGTTGGCAGCTCACATCTGGGAATACTCTGACAGCATTAACTTGCCCCCACAGAATCTAGGAGGATTTGTTCAGGGCAGCCAAGAAAAAGATGCCCATTGAGGAGCACAAGCAATTGTGATCTCCATCCTCATCTAAGATGAATCCTCACAATATAAACAATGTAGTTATATAAACAATATAAATAATTTTATATATCCTACACAATATTCACACTATCTCCAGCTTAAGTGGGAAAGTTTAAGCCCCTTCCAGATAAATGCTAGACAGAACTAAGTATTACAAAGCTCTTAATTAATAGTTTTACTCCATTATGGTAATGACATTTGGGGCCACTTGGTGCACAGCAAGGTGAGACCCTGGACCACATTCTCACCATTAAATATGTAGCACTTTCCTACTGTCCTCAACAGCAGTAAGACTGTTCCCTTAAGCTTCAGTTATGAGAGATAAGGAGGGCCTTTCTTTTCCACTGAAAATGGGGATTAAACACATATTAATAGAAACATGGTTTTCGCATGCTGTGCTGGATCAGTGCCGAGATGCTCTGCATACTGCAGACTGATGCCATATTCTCAACCCAACAAAATCCAGTATGATCAGAAACAGATTTAGCAGTATGATTTTCATCTAAGGGAAGCCAGTGCCTATTGCCTAAGATGCAGTAGAGCTAATATTGCTGCCAAGATTATCTGACTACTGTCAGAATTGCTCATCTTTCAGCAGACATCTTGAAGTAAATGTTTTACCTGGTACCATTTCTCCAAGCTTTTTAAAATTACATGAACATTTTATAACAAGCTATTATAGAGCAAGCCTTTTTTTTTCTTTGTCTCCTTTACAAAGACATGCATTAGAGGTTGGAGGTCAGGGGCTTACCTGGAAGATTTGTGGAAACTGAAGGAAATAAAATTAATCCCCCAAGAATAAGCCCAGGAAGGTCCAACTTGCAGTGAGAAACAGCAGTTTAAATGGTTTTGTCAACAGCCATTGGGTACCACAGAAAGAGAAACTACAGCAACATTTATATGAAGAATTAGAAATTGTATTTTTAACTACTTCAAACTCTTCCCTTGGAAATTGGTCATTGCTCAAATAAATTGGTACTCTTTTCCCCAGAAGAAAGACTGATTGGATTATGTAGATTTGGTACAGCACATTCCAGCTGTCCCTGCTTACCAAAGAAAATATATCCTTTCCTCAAACTCTTTACCTTGAAAATTGTTTTACTTTAGTATATTTTGGGTGAAAGGGAAGGAGGATTCTTTCATTCTACATCTTGTGAGACTTCTGTGCTAAATAATGTTTGGAGCTGACTTCTACTTTATTAGCAGGCAATAAAGAGCTGTTGTGCTATTCTCCTTACTCCCCGCCCTCAATTTTCATACTCACTGAAACGATTTCAGCAACCATCTGCAATTTCACTTCTAGCAAGTTTAATGTCAGAATTTCTGGGATTTTTCCAGTGCTAGAGAGCCCTAGGGAAGCGACCATTAGCTTATTCAAATGTCAAGGGATGTGACATTTTCTACCATTGATACATCACCTTCCAACATGTGAAACTTGAAAAGTCCTCATGTCTCCAAGGCAGAGAGACCATAAAAGTAGCTTCTAATATCTTCTCTCTCCCAGAGGAAACGCATGCTTATGCACAAGTTCAAGGAAGAACTGGGAAGATAAAACTTCCTTCAAACTCTGTCCATGCTAGGAAAAAAAAGCAGATGCTTTGAAATATGATAGCAAATACATTGTAAAGGCATCATGGAGACAGAGTATGAGTGAGGTACATCTGTATTTTGCTGGTCAAAATGACTGCAGTGTTCTTTGGCCCTATACATATGTGGTCTGGAACAACCCAAAAACATTTTAAGAAACTGACCCACCTCATTGCTGATGGCAGCAGAGGCATAACATGGCTGTTTCAACTTCAGGCACACAAATTGCTGGGCTCTTGATCCAGTCAGTGATGTGGCTCTCTCTACAGCTGCGTATTAGAAAATGTGATTGCTATGGGCCGCACTGAGGGTTCTGAAGAGTCAAGGATTTTTCACTGCTTAAGCATGCTGTGCTGCTTTCTGGACACATGCATAAAAAGGAAATAACAGAAAATAAATAAGGTTGCATGTTTAGTGCTCCAGGGCTGCCAACTGTAGCTGTTTTATTGAGGCTGGAGAAATTTACTGATTTACTTAAAGTTGCAGCTCCTTTGGTCTGGTGTCCATACATCAGTTTTATTTTCATTTTTCAAGAATGATTCTATTCTTTTATGGCTGAAAAAGAAATTCTGGAAGCTTGAAAAATAGGAAGATAAATAAAAAAAGTAAGACAAGAATACAGCATGAGGTGGAAGGAAGAATTGGGTTTTCAACTATTTGATAGTCTCCTGCATTTATCTCATGCATTTGGATGGTGGCTGTGATTCCTAGATTTGGTATGTCCAGAATGTGAGGTGAACAGCCCAAGATACCCATATTCCAAAGAGATCAGATGTGTTTGGGAAGGAACAAGCCATTTTCATGTCTCCCCTCTACCATTACACTAGACCTTTGTGTAGATACTTAAAATGGCGTATTTAAAATGGCCAAGAATATGCCAGTTTTCAAGGACTGATCTCCAAATCAAGGATCTGCCACTCTGGAACAGTGATTGCACTTGCAACTTCACTTCTCTTGGCCATAGCATGTGCTTCAAGGAGTACTGACTCCATGGATAAGGAGCATATTTGCCAATGATACTTCCTCACTGTCATAAGGATATGCCTTGGGGGCAATGTTGCAGAAGACTGTCCACTTCAACTAACAGAACCTCTGATCCTCACAGAGTTATAGGTCCATGGGCAAACCCTCATCTACCAAATGAGGATGATTTGCTCACAAGGAGAACAAGAAAACATGGAAATGGCTAAGAAAGAGAGTGTGTGTTGGGTCAAAATGTAGTGGGCCCAAGCTGGGTGGGGAACATAGGACTTTCTAGGGAAAGATGGCAGTATTCTGGATGTGGAATGCATGAGATATTTCGTGTGGTGCACCTTCTTCAATGAATAGCATGTATTCCACACTGAAAAGATTCCACTGAAGTTATGTACTGAACTTCCCCCTATAAATCAATGGGACTAAGAGAAATTTAGTGATGCATAGGTGCTGTGCAACATTTCCAAGGCAGAGAACTGGGACCAACATAGGAACTAACACATGATTTGTCTCATTCCAAGGTTTTTTCTGTTCTCTTATTTGTGTGATCATGGGCAAGATTAATTGCTGGACTTCACTTTTACAACATCTTAGAAAAGATTTCACCTTTTAAAAAAAATTCTTCCTTATACTCTTTGCAATGAGAACTCTTTCTTCTTCCACAAAAGAAAACTGGGACCATTTTTCTGCTTCATTACATGTCACTTTTGTGGTAAAAGAAGTATAAAGACAAAGCAACATTTTGCAGGCACACAGACGGTAAGGATTTTTTTTATGGCATGTTGTCTCTCACAAACAAATTGGTGCTGACTTACTCTACTGTTTCCTATCCTCATATGCTGCAAATACAGAGAGCCTTGTTTGCAAATTTCCACTTTCACTGCTCAGACAAAAACACTGGAAAATGTACCATTGGGTTATGAACCAGTCAGTTTGCAGAAAATGTGCTGGCTGGCTTTTTCTGTCACACAGTATCTGTCATAGGCATATTACACGTTTTCAGCCCAAAAAAAAAGAGAAAGAAAAAAAAAAAAAAGAAAAAATACTTCAGCCTATTTAAACAAAGTGAATGTTTTTGCCATGATATAATTAGACTCTGGAAGTGTGTCAAAATAGAGGTTTCTGGTTTGTTTTCTATTTCATTTATGTACCTGTACTATATGGTCAACAACATAAGGGATAAGTAGTTAAAAGGTAATCTTAGGGCACAGATCACTTGAAAGTTTCAGGTAACTGAAAAATACATTTTTGAAAAATATTCCTTGCACACAGAAAAAAAAAGTGTATTTGACAGATATTATGAAAATCCTATATCTGTACAGAAAACAGGATGCCGGAACCAAAGGTGAGCTAATAGAGCTGAAACCATCAGGTCATCTGAGATTTCAGCCTGCAGAGTGCATGTGGGAAGATTTCTAAGAAAAGCAAGTGAGAAAATAGGAGATTTCCTGATACTGCCTTGCCAAAGTTACTGAAGGTGCAATGACCATGCAGGCGTGGCTGCCAACCTCCTCTTAAGCACACGTGTCTTGTCTTCAGCAGGGTGGGAGTTCACATATTGATAGCTGTTTCACCTTACCTGCACTAAAATCCACAGTGGTAATCTAGGTTAGATTGCACTGAGATTGGGTATTGGACAGGCAGGTGTTTGATGTTGTACCTCAGGAGAGATTTAGTGCTGACAGCCTGATCATGCCAACAGGACAACAGTGCCATCGAATGCCAAGAGGGTCACAAAAAGTTTAAGTCATCAGCATTTCAAAAGACTGGGCACCAACTGATTCACAAATATCTCCGCGGGTTTCTGTGATAATTTATCTATGTATGACAAGTGTAAATATATATTTATAAACACTCACAATGGTTCTCAAACTTTCTGGATCATTAGAATTTAGAAACCCTTGCAGGTGATCATATACCACTATATTCAACTTTTGATGGAAGGAGTTTTTTTAAATCCTGCTCAGAACCATGGCCCAAGCTGTCAGTGGGCAATTTCCCTTGGGTCACCACAGTACAATTTTGAAATTACTAGCACAAAACCTGCTGTTTCACTGCTGAGGAAGGATTCTGACACTGAGATTGGAAGTCAGCAATGTCAAGATAACTTTATCTGTAATTCATGAGTGGAGCATCAAAACTGCTAAGCATTATCTCACTTCTCCCACTTTAATAAAACATGGTTAGATGTGCCTTCACTCTAATGATGAGCTCTTCACCATAATGATACACGGTGGATTAGGAGATTAGCTGAATGTCTTGCCTTTGTTGTGATAAGCATGAAAAATGCATAATTTCAAAATTAAACATCTACAGACAGAACAGAAGAAAAGGAAAAGCCACAACCACTGCTCAGGGCAAGGAACTGAGGAACGGGCAGTCCTGTGTTATGGGTGCAGCCAACACAGCCTCCATATGCCACCACAAAGCTCTGTCCCTTTCTCATGGTTCAATTTTTGCCTCTCCCATCACTTCAGGCTGTTATTCCTGAATCCCTTCATCTCAGCAAGCAGGAACAATTTCACAAAGACAGAGAGTGTTTGGCCACTTGAGGTAGAACAGATGTGGCTGTATTGCCTCCTTCATGGGAGGGATAGAGGGCTTAAAGCACTTCTGTCTGTGGGTACAGTGCTGTGAAATCCCATGCACTCTTACAAGGGGTCAGATTTCAGCAGCCAAGGGGGCTGTCCAGTCTTGGAGCCTAGAAATATTCACCTTCAGTCTGGGACATGGCTGCAGGCTGATGGGGTTTAATGCATTAAGAAGGTATCTACAGATTGAGAAAAGCACAAGGAGATATTAAAGAACAGGAGTAAACAAGGCTTCAAAGCCAGGAATGTGTAAAATTCCTTATAATTAGTAAATGACCACACCAATTACAGCCATCTAGTGGGCATATGTATTAAGCAATGAGCTGTCAACAAAGTGATGTCCCTTGTATTATTGGTAAATGTGCCTCTTTCAAGCTCTGACATATGTTCCTAATTAAACCAGCCACCACAGGCACCTAGGAACTCAATGCTTTACAGAATAAGGGCTGAGCTGCAAAACTGGGATTCTTTTGCCAACCCCACTTAAGGCTGAAAGTGTTTGTATCAAGAGCTTTGGCATATCTCTGCTAATAGTGTAAGCATGGGCTGCAATTGCAATAATCCTTCAGCATTTTAAGTGCAGGTATAAGAAGAAAAAAAAAAAAAAGCTCTCCTTCTCCATGAACACTTTGCCTTGAATTTCATCAGCAGGGGATGCATGTATTATTCAATCATACACCTACCACTACTATGAAGTTGCTCTTAATTATACTCCAAGTGGAACCTCTCAGGTAATCAGAATTCAGGGCTAATGCATAGCTATTCCCCCATCAATTTATAATAGACACAATTAATCCAATTTAGAATTTCAAGTTTTAGTGATAATTAAATGCAAACAAGTATTCATTTTTTTGCTTGGGGGTAGCCATTTTTTTAAGTGCATCTCTTTTTATGGCTTAGAAATGTATAAAGTAACAATTACCACAAAAGCTGTTAGAGCATTAATATTAAGGAATCATGACAGAGCATGAACTTCAGTGTGCTTGGACTAAACCCTGTGGGAATTCACTTTACCCATCAGACATAAATGTCTGGCCAGTCCCCTTCAGTTACTTTGTGCCTCTATTGCTCTTCATCTGTTTTTTCCTTGGGAACTATTTACAGCACGACACTGATAATAAACTGGCAGGAATAATCCAGTCAGAGATCCTCTGCCACCAACCAGCATCCTGGCATCTCTTTTGTTTCTTGAATTCCTATTAAACATGAAAGATCAAGTAATATGCTTACCAAATTCCTTAAAGCAAGGAACCATATTTCACTCTTAACAGTGAATCAAAGCTTGTAGCTTATGGCAGTATGGTTCCCAGGAGAGAGAAAAAAAAACCAAAAAAAACCGGTGTATTTAGAATCAGAAGAAAAAAAAATCTAAACATCCTTCCATGACTTCCATGACTGAGAAGGCACTACATCATTGGAAGCAAGAATTGCAAAAAAAAACAAACAAAAAAATCTCTTTCTTGCTTTTCCTTCCTAAGTTTAAAACATAACTGACCTATATAACTTTAATGTTAAGTTTCAGATTTACTGAAGTGTAATTATATATTATACTACATACCAACACAGCACATTAATTCAAGGGTTTTGCACATCTTTAGAAACATGGATTAAATCTCCAGAAGTGTTTGTGTTTCATGCTCACTGTATATTTTAGATGGCGCATCTATCAGGACACTTATTTCCTTCCAGTAGGGCCTTAACATAAAAGCAACCTTTAAAAACACAAAGGGAATGAAATTAACCCTCTCCCCCCTCAGACCCAACTTTTCTCCCAGCAATCAGAAGAAATAGTTGGGAAGAAAGGGAAGACAGAATTCACAATTGTTCTGAGGAATCTCAGCCCTCTATATTTTTAGTCATCTCTGGCTGCCACAACTATGAAGAAAATCCAAGCTGAGCTTCACTAGAGCAACGGCGTGGGCTTGGAACAGCAGAGCAGCCTGAAACAATCGCTCCAAGAAATATAAACTGCTGCACTCCTCACATCCAAGATGCTAACTCAGATGCTCATATGCTAACACTGTTAACTGTTTCACAGCCCATCAGAGCGCAGCACAAAGCCCACAAAGCTCTGCACAGTCTGCTGAGCGCTTTTGCTTCGCTTTTCAGGATGCCCAAAGGAGCAGCTGGTGTGGATTTCCAGTACATATGCTGCTCATGAACCAGGCCCACCCATCCACTCCCATGTTTTGCCATGGGACAGGGCTGGGTTGGGTGGAAATGCCATCTGAGCCTTTTCTAGACGCAGAAGTAACTTGGGTACATAAATACAGTAATTCATCCAGAAGATCTGCTCCCCACTAAGCAGCACTATGTACTTGGGTCCAAAGTGTCTATATTGCCATCAGTGTCTGTATTGCTTCCAGTATCCACACAATGGACAGGGCCAGTCCACTGTGCAGGTGTGTGACCAGCGACCTCTGCCATGCCCTGGTAGGTACCTTCTGAGTCTCAATAAATCCAATCTCCTTCCTCCTACATGGGAAGAGGGTCCACCAGATGGCACAATCCTGTGGTAACTTCAAGGATTAGAAAAAGAAAAAGGACTTGCCAGTCATTATATTCCTCACTTAATTTTTTAATTAGGACACATTAATTTGTTCCTTTATTTGTGAAGCTTGCCATTAAATATCCCTGACATGAACTATGGAAACCTCATCATCATACCAGAAATAAGCAAAATATTAACTTATAAAGTTAAAGAATAAAAACACAAAAGAAAAATACAATTAAGCACACATTTTTAAAGCACTGAAAGTGCTTAATATCCTGAACAAGCTACTACAGGAAATGGTGAGCTCCCCACCATTTGAGGTGTTTGGAACAGGTCTCTACACCTTTCCTG
Source organism: Petroica traversi (assembly GCA_025920805.1). Taxonomy (NCBI): domain Eukaryota; kingdom Metazoa; phylum Chordata; class Aves; order Passeriformes; family Petroicidae; genus Petroica; species Petroica traversi. Next base: position 4,232,071 of record JAHLSL010000080.1, on the reverse strand, counting down.
AATTTGTGCCTCAGACAAACACAGATTTTGGACTTCATGAGGGTAACTGAATGAAATTAAATACTCTGTTATGTGCAGGAAGTTCAATGATTTAATGGTCCCACTTTGCCTTCAGCTTCCTGTATTCAGCTGCTCATAACTAAGGCCTTACTAAGGGCCAATGTTGTGTTGAAAAGTCTGCTGTTCTTTTTTACATTTCTGTATGTGTATGTGGTTATCATGCCTATAGGATTTCACCTTCCATGTTGCATTGTGTTGCTTGAGTCCTGCAGCCTTTCCCATATAAAAGAGAGCAACACAAAATGTGAATTACTTTTTATGCCAGCTCCATGGTCTTGGGTTCGTCACACATCCAGCAAGGCACAAGATGAACCATATCTCCTGGAGAAGCACAAGGTACCCTCATTATAGGGACTCCTTCATGCATCAGACACTCTATTTTTAAGCTCCTCTGCGGCAATGAGCCCAAGGCTGAGGGATAAGTCTAGGGACTTCCTTGCTTTTAGACCGTGATACTGCACCTCAGTGATGTTTCTCCAGTGCAAGGAATAACTTAGCTCTAGGTTGCAAATTTGACTTTAGGGCATGTAGGATCAGCAGTTGTAGTCATATTGAAAACACAAAGTCTTTCTGGTCAAAACTTTCTCAAAAAGCTGAAACAGCAAAATCAGCTGAATGAGTTTTTTCAATGTAAGTACCTTTCATCCACACAGTTCTATCCTTGGACCTTTTTCTGCTCCTTCAAGTTTTCTCAGCCATTTTGAACCCACTATCTTACACTTCTCAGATTTTCTTGATGCTTTTTAGCCCTGCTACCCAGTTGTGATTATTTTCACAGCCATGTACAAGTCCATATCTTTTCCCAATCTTTTGGAAAAACTTGGTCTTTCTTTGCCTGCTGTCAGAACTGCCTTGATCCAAGCTACCTAACCAGCTATGAACATTTTCCCTTCATGTTGCTAAATCAATTTAACTTTTGCCTGCTCAGTACCCAACAGCCTGGCCAAATTACTCAGTGGCTCTTACAGAGAGACAGACAGACATACAGAGATTGGGGCCACAGATGGCACATAACACTGAACCTCACAGATTGGATTGAGGCAGAAACAAAAGCAGACCAGGCGTCACATATCTACAGTCTGGGCTTCAGGGGTATTTTTAGGGTATCTGCTGATGAATTGGGAACCAATTTTTTGTCATTGGAAAGACACTGCTTTGATGGCAGAACCCAAAACTGACAGAAAATGATTGTCAGAAAAAGGAGGTAACTTAGAAAAATTACTCAAAATGTCTTATTTATCATCTGTATTATATACAGATGTGTAATACAGTATGTGTTTTTTTCAAAGAAAAGCCAAGGGGAAATTGAGAAATTACTTGAAGGGGATAATAGAAATTGTAGGAAATAGGGCTGGAAAAGGATCTCAAATGCCACTAACAACCACTTTCACAATTTGTGACAAACAGCAGGGCAATGTCCATTTTCAAAACTTTTTCAAGAATAAGACAAAATTCTTTATGGTTCTCCACAGGACTTGAATCTTCCTTACCTTTTATGTATGGGTCTCTATGAGATATGTCAAACTAATCTTGAATATTGGTCACTCCATCCCCAAAATAAATCAGCTTTGCATGCAAATTTTAAGGAGAATGTGAGATGCTTTTAGAGTTCATGAACCTACATTTGTGGATGATGTACCTACATGCATTTCAAATTTGCTCTGTAGCTACAAACATATTATTTAATCTAGCCCATCTTTTTCTCAAGTGATTTTCAAAAAAAGCAACTAGATATGGCCATTTATAACACGTAAGGATGTGGTTTCATAATGCCAGGTGTTCCACCAACAGAGGAACCTGGCTTCCTGAAGCAGTTGATGGGATGATCCCACAAGAGCTCTGTCAGCAGGAGGAAAGGCAGCACACCACAGGCTGGGGATACAAAAAATACCCAGTGTAAAGGGAGGAAAATGTTTGAGGTCAAATTCTTTGTAAGCTGAAACTCTTGTGTGGTTTAAAAAGTATGGCAAAAATTTGTGCAGTTGAGCAATATAACCAAAAAGTAAATATGGAGAAACACCTTGAGAGCAGAGAGAAGGTCCGTCTTGCTTTACCTGTATTTTCTAATTCAATTACGAGAGAACTGCATACAGCAGGGAAACACAGTCCTATAGACTGTGAGTCATCCTGATCGTACTTGGCACAAATTTTAATATTATATTCCTATTTAAAACAACCAGGAGAAGTTAAGAGCAAGACACGTAACAAAATCAAAGAAGAAACTATCTTTAATCAAGGAAGCAGGAAATTGAAGCTTTCTGTCTTCTGAGCCAAGCCAGCACAGTGGTGGGCACAATTCAGTGATGCTGCAGCTTCCTATTTTAGTGTCTCACTGAGGCGCTGGAAGAGCTAAAGGCATGCATGCATTGAAGTAAAATCAAACGTTAACTTCCATGAGTTTCTTCCTTCTGCAACCAATTTCATAATTAAGCAGTTAAACTTGCTAACTCATTGCTTGTTGCTTTAATTTCAAGCCTGCCTAGCTCTTGAAAAAATAATTCAGTAAATCTGACAGGCAAAAAGCCCATGCTTTTTCTGAAAACTTTCCTCAAAAGCACTGACATAGTTAAAACCCCTGGAGGGGCTGCAACCCAAAATACAAGCATGGATCACAGAAAACAGGCTATGCTTCCCACCATGCAGCAAAGGACAGGGATATTCTAAGACCTTTGCAGCTGCCATGGGTCATGATCAAGATGCAGGCATTTAAGAAGCAATCCATAGCCATGAACAAAATTGGCACCAGAAAAGCTATCACAAAATGTAAAGCAAAATTTTTTCCTCAATTTTCAGCATGTACTTGTCCAGCTAGGTTGACTCTTATTCTCAAACAGATGACAGCTTTTGAGTTACAATTATTTTTAATTGCTGTTTAAAGATATTTACACTCTTAAAGAATCATGATTTTTCAGCATAATTAGCTACTGATTTCCAGAAACTGAGGATGTATTTACCAGCAAGCTGCAGTGATATGAAACAGAAAGCTACTTCTTTCATCCCATACTCATTCAGTATTGGCAATCATCACCAGGACCTGTTTCTGGTGCCTGGAGTAGCATTTGTTGACAAGGCACAGCCCAAAATCTGAACTTTACTTTCTCAGTCTTTATTTTGTGTGGAGAAACTTCTCATTTTGAACCCTACTGCAATCACCACTGCATACCATCAGCATAAACCTTTCTCAAACACAGCAGACATGCGTCCTATTTAACCAGACATGACGCCTTTCATAAAAGGAGCATCTTTCAGAGTTGATGCTTAACTAGACTTTGTACCACTGCTTACACAAAGCAGCTGAAGCAAGTTATCAAATATGACAAGCTCCACAGAGTGGTGATACAGCCCACCCACTTAGTTAACCAAGGGTTAACCATCCCATCTGACTAAACCTTCTGAATGCCTTTTGAAGTTATCTTCATTTGTGCTTTTGGCACATGGTACCAGTTGAGTGCTCTTAGAGACAGCACCTGTGAAAATTAGGTTTTTTACAAGCAATCCTGATCCCAGCCTGGACCAAATTATGAACTTTGGTTATTTCCCATTCCAGACACTTCCACCACAATAAAAGGCACAAAATTCAACCTAAGTTCTAGGTAAAAAGGCTGAGAGAATCAGGCTTGTTTAGCCTGGAAAAGAGTGACCTAACTGCAACCTTTCAGCACCTGAAGGGAATCTACAAGAAAGAGACTATTTACAAGAGCAAGCAGTGTCAGGGCAAGGGGGGGATGATTTTAAACTGAAAGAGAGTAGCTATAGATTACACATAAGGAAGATATTATTTACCATGAGGTTGCTGAGGCATTGGCATAGGTTACTTAGAGAGGCTGTGGATACCACACCCCTGGAAGTGTTTAATTCCAGTCTGGATAGGGCTCTCAGCAACCTGGTGTAGTGGAATGTGTCCCTACCCATGGCAGGGTGATGAATTAGATGGTCTTCAAGGTCCAAACCTTCCAAAGAAAACCATTCTACCATTCTCTTCTGACCTGGTTTGAGTTCAGCCTGCCTTCTGTCCGACAGCAAAGTATGCTCCCAGATCATGTTTGTAACCAGAGTTTTCCTCTCCTGGATTCACTGATTTACAGCAACATTGCCTGCACCTTCCAGAACAACACCACTTCCAGGCAACCCTCCTTCTTTGCTGCTGCCACAGGAATCCTTATCTTCTTTTTAACCCCAAAACGGGTGAAATAGCCCTTGAATGATCACAAGTGCTACTCTGTGCTCTATCTATGAAACCCGTGGGGTACATCTTCAAGATGTATTTGGGTGAATTTTCACAGTGTCTTTCATACATACACAGGAAGAAAGAAATCCATGAAACAAGGCTTTCCTGCGTGCTGAGAATCTCTTGACAATTTAACAGTAGGGTGATCTCAATAGGGTTAATCTAAAAGGAGGCCACTTGTCATCAAGAGTAGGTCTGAGAGGGACAGTAAACTCTCTGCTTTCAGTCTGGTAGTACTCATAAAAACAATCCCAAACCCACCTGCCGTCATCTGGGCATCTTCATGGTGTGTTAAGGCTGCAACATGCTCTCTCAGACACAGCCTAGAGATGCCTGGCTTGTCTTTGGAAAGCAGCTTACCTTAATAAAGTGGTGTGATTTTCCTTGGTCTTGGCACACAGAAAGCATACTGGGCAAGCAGAAAGCCTGTGGGGATGATTCACTAGTGTTTGCATGAGATCTTTCTAATTTCTTTTTTTTTTTTTTCCTTTTTTTTTTGTTGCTACCAGCTGCTTCATGTTCTGCCGCTTGCTACAGAAGAAGGCTGTTCCATCTTGATAGGATCCAGTTCAGTGCATAGACATCACAAAATTGGAGCCGCAAACTGGTTTATTTTTCCAGTTTACAGCTTTTGTTCAAAAACCCAGCAGCAAGTCCTGAGGCATTTTGTGCCAGCATCAGAGACTGTGAGTGATGCAGAGGTGATTTCTGGAACATCTTTTCCATTTATAATTCAACTTGAAAAATACTTTTATTACTTCCTTCTTTTCCTTTTGCTGTGATCCATAAACAGAATAGACATTCAAGCTGAAAATTGCTGCAAGATCCTTACTCATTCGCATGAAAAACAAAGTTTTGAGCTTTCCTGGCCTAGTGATGTTACTTTTGTATTCATATCATAGTAATTTTTCAAAGAAAAATTACTGTTGGAATCAGATCCAGGAATTTCGTTCAGATTTGCATAGGAGTAGAAAAAGTAGAAATCACACTCATTACGGGCCCCCATCGGGAATGGATTTGAAAATAAATGGGGAAAAAATCCAGGAGATCTATATTATGGTCAGATTGGTAAATATGGACAAAACTTGCAATATCTGCAGGCAGTGAAACTGAGGAAGCCTGCTATGGATCTATGCCTTGCAGATGTACTCTTGGTGCCTTAATAACACTTGAGTTCATGCTGTGGCCCTTATCCCAGGGATATTAACAACATCTCTCTCATCAATCCGCCCTCTGTTATATTAGAACTTGTCAAAAAATAATCTCCTTGGGACCATTGCTAAATGTGATTGAAATTGCATCAGCCAAAAAAAAAACCCAGGGGAAGAGAGTGACAGATAGATGCACAGAGAATATGAGCAGAGAAGCCCTGCTTCAAAATGAAAGCAGACTAAAAGCTGGTGCAGTTGCATTCAAAGTGGTATCCTGCTAATTTAAATCTTCCAGTGAACATTTCCAAGTGCACCAAAAAGCGCCAAAAGAACAGGTTGTTTGCTTATAAAGGGAACGCCTTAACCATTTAACTATCACTTTTGTCGACTGGTGGGGAAATGCAGTGTTACGTGGGCAATCAGACTGGAAGTTCACAAACACTCTCTGCAGATTTAAAATATGCAGGAGCATGAAAGAGTGTAAAAAATGTAAATCTAAGGAACCAGCTCCTATCTGGATTGAATAAATGAAGGATCATTGAAAAATGACAGGGTTTGTGGGAAAACAGTAGTTAGAGAGTATGCTTACACATATGCTTGTAAGCTTATATACACTTCTGCTTACAAATAGCGCCAGGAATGTTCCCAAGTACTGGAAATAGGTCCTCTAGACTTCTAACTTGTCACAGAGCCCCTGACACTAGGCATCCAAGGCCAAGTACCTTCTTCCAGCCATGGATTAGATGTTAGCATGGATCAAAGGCCAACAGACAGCTTGGTGGCAGCCTCCCAGTTTTATAAGGTTTGAAAAGAAGGAAGTTTAATAGTCTGGAGACAGCCCAGCATGACAGAGCAGTACTCCTCCAGCTGATCTCACCAGCCAGTGCAGAGGGAAGGATGCCACATGCTCTGCACTGAAGCCCAATGCCAGACCAAAGGCTGCTGATGCTGTAGGGAAACTGAGAACCACACACTGATGTCTGCACCACTGCAGAAGGTCATCTGACTTTGTGAGAGATATCCTGCAGCTTGAAACAGCACCTGGGGAAGGAGCAACTGGAAATAAGTATCCATGTACACTTCCTCCCACTCTAGCTTCAACAATCTTTACAAGCTCAAGAGAAAAATCAGACATCCCTTTGGTAGCAGCCCAAACTACATCAAGCTCATGTTGCCCCTTGGAGGCAACCCCTGCTTTGTGCCCTGATGCTCTGCAAGTAAGTGCCTCTTAAACCTACATCAAGTCTAAGACAAGGCTGCCTACCAGCCTAAACTCTGGAGAGCTGACTCAATCTGCTGTACACTTTTTTTTTTTTTAACTGGCAGAATTTTTGGAGATGAGACGGCAAAAACACACAGAACACTGAAGCAAGTTCTCTCTTTAAATTGCCTTCCCCATTTCTTGCATTTCTCCTGTAGGCAAACCCCAAATTCCAGGCCCCTTCCCAGACATCACGGGTATCTTTCCAACCCCAGAGAACTGCAATGACCACATTATGGAGCCACTTTTGTCACTCTCTGTGCAGACAAGATAATGTGAAGTTCAGAAATGCATATCTACCTCATCACTGAGCCACCAGCTTTGACCACCCACCAAGTGAATGTCTCATTTTGAAAGTGGGAAGACCCTCCCTCTCTAACACCCTCTCTGTGGTCAGAGATGTAAGGGATGAAATTCAGATCACAATTAAGGTGCAGAAATTTCAATAAATACATGCAGGTGTAGAAGATGTCCAGTTCAAACAGTGCAGTGATGGGGCTCCTCCCAATCAACATGCCTGTCCAAGCACTATCCAAATCTCATTTTCTCTTCTACACAGGTTCTTTGCCCTTGAGGAGGCTCCAGCCTTCCAAAATCCATTCTCTCTTCCACTCTCCACCTGACAGCATTTCATCTCTACTCCTGTGCAATGCAGGACTGTATTCCTGACTGCACCTTCCCTGTTATTTGTCCCAATCCAGTCTCTAGCTTTCCCTGATAAATTTGCCATCCCAGTGCTCCCAGTCTATGCTCTCACACCATCTTTGCTAATCTAACCTAAAAGTCTCACAGAAGAATGAAACAACAAAAGACTCTTGTTGCTTCTCCAAGACCAGACTTTAGTATGTGCTTTAAGTCTCTTTAAAGACAGAGGGCACTTAGCTTCCAGCTAGGTCACCCTGATGATCACTTCAGCTAGTTCATTTTCCCTTTGTCACACAAACTAGAGACTCCAAGCACATGTCATTTTCTCCCACACCACAAAGTCACCATCACACAGTGCTGCTTAAAAAAAACCAAAAAAAAACAAACAACAAAAAACATCAAGCCAAACCAGACCAAACCAAAACAAGCCGAACAAGGACCTGGGAGGGGATTAATAAAAATGGTCCAGGCAAATTGGATCAACATGTCATATAAAATGGCACCTGCGAAAATTTAAAAAACACTCGTTCTGGTATCTAAAGGGTTATGGGTGATGGGTGCTCACACCAAGCTTTTATTGACTGCTGATTGATGTTGACTGCTTTGGCTGAAATTACGTTCATGGTTACACTTGCTGTTCACCTCCCCTCCCAGTATCTGCCAGTAGAATCTGTCAGTAGAAGCCTTCTTTTGCACTGCAAGATTATTTGAAGATTATTTAGAGATTATTTGCTACAAGCCAAAATGCCCTCACATTTCTCAGCGCTATAATTTCTACCAATTGGAAAAATCTCCTTTTTTGTCCTATTTCATTGCCAATTCACGGCTTCCTCACTAGACTTGAATGGGACATATTAATAAAGGCTGCCTTCCCCATCCAATAATCCTTCTCATACAAGCATTTATTTTCAGTCTTTGCCCTCAACGAGGTGAAGCTTCACAGACATTAAGTCATCTGGTCATTATAGGTAATATCTGGAAAAAAGCATAAGCCACACATTGATAAAAACACTGTCATTTGCTTTTTTTAACTGAATGATGAAGCCATCAGGAATGAAAGACTCCCAGCATCACTTTTATGTTAAAAAGGTAACTAGCACAGCAAATGAGGGGAGCATGATAAGCAGGGACCATGTAAGGAAGTGCTTGAGTGGTGATGGGAAAGTCTTAATCCTTTGCTGAAGGCATTTAGAGTGAAGGACTAAATTGCTTCCATGTTAATTTTGATGTTTCCCCATAATATCTCTGAGTACTCTTTGGTGAAGCTCTAATACCTTTGCAAAAGTTAATGTTTTATATCCGATTAACTCAAATGGCTGAGATATGTTATAATGATGGCATGTATTTAAGAAAGACAGGGAAATTAATGGTATGGGCATAACTACCCTCTACCGTTTTAGATGGAAAACCCGTGAGACAAGGACTCTCCTGTTCTAATGCCAGCTTAGGTAAAGGAAGCTCCCACCAATCCACTTAAGCTCTGTTCTCAGTTTTCCAAATGATATAGGAAGGGAATATTTATCCTTGAGAGGTTATAGTTAATTCTCATCTTTTGAAGATAGAAATCTTAAGATAAGTGCTGTATACCATTAGGTGTACAAAAGCAATGACAGGAAAAAAAATACTTTATTTTTGAAACAGATTTTTGCATCAAATATTATATACTGTGTAAACAAACGAGATAGAAATTGTTCTTTTCTCACAGTATTGAATGCTATATTGATTCCTCAAAAATATTGCCTGATTTTTTTTTTCTGTTTTTGCCATTTGCATCTCTTTCAGACAGTCCTTTCTTTACCAACAACAAGCACTTCACAGCTTCTGTAGCTATACTTCACTCTGTCTTTTCAACCATGGTTCTGGGAAAGGAAATAGCAATCCCTTATTACTTTTAGTTTCAATGATGACTTTTCTTCATTCATACAGGAACGCTTTATTGTGAAATAAAAAAGCCAAATTAAAAGAAAAACACAGAAAAGTATTTCAAGTGATGAGGAGTACAAAATAAAAAAGGACTAAAAAGGCAAAAGTGTTGAAGCAGTCATTTTTTTCCTACATTAAATCTCACCACAGAAACATGTTTGGATTAATTCAGGGATGCTGGAATCTCCAATCCCTCTCAAACAGCAGCAGATGATGCTTGGAAAGGAACTCTTCCATGCCACACTTGAAACACTATGTTCTTCTAGCTTTCTAAAGGCAATACATAACAGAAATCCAGACTCCTTGGACTTACTGATTTCCAGGAAGCACAGAAAAGTGTTGTTTTGGTCTAATTTCTTCTAGTAGACGCAAAATCTGGTTTTCTAAATTTCTTAGGCACTCTTGACTTGATGAGGAGTCATTCCTTCTCTTTGATGTAACTGCAGTTATCTATAGAGCCAATGCTGTTAAACACCTACAGCATTGTACTCCAGAGGTGGCTTCATGTGTGTGGTGAAGAGGATGATCCCCATCTACAGCTCATAAAGAGTTTTATATAAAATGTCCATTACCCATGTAATGGCAACAGCCAACAGTTTTATTAGGCAATATAAAAATATATTAGGGATATAAAATGTAATGCCTCAGGACACAAGCCAATCAATGGCTCTCTGGAGTTAACCAGAAGAAATTTTCTGTTTGCAAGTTATTCCCTCATCATCTGTTAGGCTGTTTCTTGCCTCTGTCTGCAAAACATCAGGAGACAGTCATGCTCAGAGCCAGGTTGTTGAATCCTGATGGGGTGTGGTTGGGTCTAGTCTAGCAGTTCCCCATTTTGTGTCACAATGCATATTTGAAGTGTGGCACTTCTATCAAATGACTGATCTCCAGTGAAGACCAGTCCAGGAATTTTCACATGAAATTCATGCTTGATAAAACAAATACACAGATTTTTTTTCCCCCCACTTTTTGTTGATTTAGTTCAGGGCATTGTCTTTCTATGCTCAAGCCCTTCAAGTAGCAGATGAAATGACAATAAACTCCTGCATTTCAGATGGTGAAGAAGATCTAACAGTATGAAGAATCCTGCAGTCCAGAGAGATAAAGTCTCAGCTTTTGCCTTGGGATTCCAGTAAAATCTGTTGGGATTTCTTTACATTAAAACACTGCATTACCAACCTTTAGGAGGCACACAACCCTACAAATTGTCTCCGCTTTCCAAACCACCCACTGAGCTCTCCTCTTGAAGGCCAGGCCTCAAGTACCTCAAACACTGCTGTCAGGTTTCATTTTGTTCTAGCCTTTTAAAATATCTCTCACAGAAGCATCATTCCCCAGGCAGCCCAATGTGTCCCTCAAGCTCTTTCCTTTCTCTTTTTCCCCAACTCTCTCCTAAGTGCATCTCTTAACCCTCTCCTCTCCTCTCCTCTCCTCTCCTCTCCTCTCCTCTCCTCTCCTCTTCTCCTCTCCTCTCCTCTCAAGACTGATGTTAGCTTTGTCCTTGCTCTTTCTCCCTGTGTAGTTAATCCCAGCAGCTAATTGACATGTATGAAATAAGAGTGGCTTGACAACCTTATTGTGTGAACATCACACACCTACTGGCTCCAGAAGCCTTGTGGAATATATGGAGCAACTGCAGAGTGGAACAAAGACATTAAAAATGCTTCAAATTTTGCCACTAGAAAGATGATTTTTCTTTGCATTAAAATACATTCTTTAATTGAGACTGCTGAGTTATTTTGTTAGGTTGTTTCCTAAATATATCAAAGAAGCTCATGCTACTTTCAGGATATGGCTTTGCTACAGGTTGTTACCTCTTCCATGAGACAGAAATAGCCATAATCTCATCTCATACCCTGATCAGATTGTAACACTTTTCTGTCTCAAAAAAGGTTGGTGAGGGAAGAGGATGGGATCTCTTTTGGGTGGGATAAAAGTCTTGGTTTATGTTGTCTTTTTTAGGGGTGGCTGGGTGAAGCATATTTGAATAGGGGGGGAAGTGAAGAGCATCTGTTTTGTGTGGTATGTGATGCAGAGCCTTTTGAACACTTCATTTAATACTGGTTTGGCCAGGTTGGTCTCACTGAATATCACAGCCATTTTGCCACTGAAGACTGAAAGCAAAGTGACATCAGTCAAGGACCCTATTTGCAGTAGGTGCAAGTCACAAAAGTCAAACACACAGAGGGTTTCCCCATTTCACATCTCAATGACTCTTCTGCTTTCTGTGCTTGTATACTGGTTTGCTGAGACAAAGCTTTGTTCAGTCACACTGTGCGTTACTGCCTCTGTCAGGCAGTCTACTCCCAAAACTTCTGAATCCCTGTTTAGAAGGATAGGGATCTATGAGATATTAAATTCCTGTAAGAGTTATAAAAATATGTTGCAAGAAAGGAGAAAAAGATTGAAAGAGACTTACTAGATACCAAAGAATTCATTCTACAAAGAGATACCATCACTTCTCTAAAGTGGAAAAGATCTCAATTTGCATCTTAATAGAAGCCAGAGAATCCATTTCTGCCCTTGTGGCCCCGGGGTAAGAGTTGCAACCATGATTCCGTTTCCCAGATGGAAGGAAGTGATAGAGCTTCCCGATTTTCAGCGGGTATTAAACAGCCAACAATTAACCAGGCCCCTTTCTAGCTATTGCCCACTGCCCTCCAAAACTTGCATAATCTGTAAGTAGGCACTATTAAACATCTTCAGCCCTTGTACTTCCTTTGGATCTTCCCTTAACCCCCAGAGAGTAACTAACCTTCTGCATGTATAATGAATGAGTGGCAACCTTTGCAGCTGTCTCCAGAAAACTGCAAAAATGGTACCAGTAAAAACCAGAATACTTCCCAAGCTGGATCATCTCATCTCCCAGGTCTGTTGGGGACTTTGAGGAGCTGTGAGGCAGCAGCATACAGTAGGTAGTAGTACCTAAAACACAGTGACACCCGAAGATGACAATGCTATATTTGTCTTGATTGACTTTTATCACATTTTATCCTTTCACTTCCAATGTTCTTTTGTCTTTTATGGTCTCTAGTTTCCTCTTTGTGTCCTATTACACAGCTGACTATTCTTACCTGCCTTTACTGAAGTCATCCAACACTGGCATATTGGATGTGCCTCTTTGACCAGCTGATATCTGTTTTTTTCCCCTTCTCTTTTTTAACATCTCTTTTCTCCTTGCTTTCCATCATTTCTGTTTGTTATCTCAGTGAGTGCAAGCACCAGGGATTGCGGTTCAGGAATGATTCAGCTGGAAGCAGAGGGCAGAGGGCAGCATGCAAAGCCAGCACTGGAATTAAAAAATGCACCTGACAACCTGTCATTAATGTGGCCACCAAAAGAGAGAGAGTAACAATGCAGTCAAACAGGACTCAAATTCACATCTCATACTCTGCTCATTACCAAGAAGGCTTTTAGGAATGACAAGTTTTTAATCCTGTAACTCTATTATGAGCTGATGCCAGCAGCAGAAACAGGAGATGTGATACAAGTTAAGCTAGGATTGCTTGGCATGGCAACTGAAAGCCATCTCACCTGATGTGAGATGACAGCTATGGCATGCAACCACACATAAGCTGGCAATTGTAAATATATACTTTCTAGATTTTTTTTTTAAACCAGGTACCATGAAAGCATACAACAGCAAAAGAACCTGTGAACCCAAATAAACATGATCATTACCTCCTGCTGAACTGTTATGCACAGCCAATCAACTCCTTCTGCTCACTCAAAACTAAGTGTTTGCTAAGTCTGTGTTATACTTCCTCTTTATTTTCAGCAGCTCAGAGTACAGCTGGTAAAATTTTTCTCTGGTTAGAAGCTTGATTTATAAAGTCTCTAGTCCTAAAACAGGAAATGACTATTTCATCCCCACAAATTTAGGAGGATTTTTTTTTCCTTTTATGTTCCACAAAATCTGTTTTTATTTCCTATAAAGGGTCCCGTCCAACTGCCATCAGAATCTGTAGAAATTCCCCTGACTTCAGCCAGGCTTGGCTCATGCCCTAAGGCAGTGCTACAGAAAGAGACAATACCTAATGAAATCATGTGTGCAAAGAATCAGGGAATCCCATACTAAATCCTCACCCCACAAACAGCCATGCCTAAGCTTAAATGTGCATTAAAATTGAAGCAAAAAAGCCACTCACGTCTATCAAGTTAAGCACATGTTTAAATGTTTACTGGAGTCAGTTCTTTGTACCATGAACGGTAAAAGCTGTACAAAGCTATTGTGGGTAAGATCAATCCTTTCCTCATGCTGCATGGTATCCTGATCCTTATACTTTCTACTGCCTGATTGCAGAACCTTTCACAATTTTTATAAAACCAAGTTGCTTTAATTTAATTCTGTCTCTTGCATTAACTAATGTAACATACTTCTGATGGTGTACATTTTCACTGACTTCAGAGTGCTTCAAGGAGAAATCTCAGAAATATTTATTGTACCAGTTAATAAAATTAAAGGGCCTTAGTCAAAGTCAGACATCTAGAAGGTAAACCCCTTTAAAATACAAAACATATACAATTATTTGTCTAAAAACAGAAGACGGACAAAAAGTGTTTCCGGGTTTGTATCACAGACAGAAAACTGAGGCACAGAGACAACACATGATTTCTCTAAAATCTCACAAGATACAGGTAGTAAAACAGGGAATCAAATGCAATTTGACTGGTAAACTTGCAAAAATATATCTTTTCTTATCTTATGATCTCCAGTGACTCTGCATGTAATTTTTCAAAATGGGAAATCAAACTCAAGGAGGTTACGGTAAAGGTCAAGAGCTACCTAGAAACTCGCTGGCAGAACTGAGACGAATGGAAACTTCTGCCTGCACACAGCACTTCCTTCCTCTCTCAGATCTGTTTCAATGAAATAAAATTTTAAAAAAGCCACAAAACCTGCTCTCAATTTTCTGTGAGTAGGATTTGATACGTTAGATCCAGCCATCAAATGCACTATTACCCTGATGGAGGGTAAGTGTTCCAGCATCACCTCCTGTGATTCGCCTTCAGCTCACTGATGACACTGCAACCCTCTCTGACTGGCAGGTCTGCTCCCTGGGAAGGGAGTCTGGATTTGATGCACTCCTCTTTGAGACAGTGCTAAGCACACCTGAGCTTGAATGAGACTGGGTTATGGCTGAGATGAGCAAAGTAGAGCAGAGGGAAAAGCAAACTTTATTTAAGTTAAACAGTTAGAGCTGACCCAGTCCTTCACAAATAGGCTCTCCAAAAAAGTGGTCACGGTACCAGCGTGACAGAGTTCAATAGGGGTCTGGACAATGCTCTCAGGCACATGGTGCGATTCTTGGGATTGTCCTATGCACAGCCAGGAGCTGGACTCAATGATCTCTGCGGGTCCCTTCCAACTCAGGATATTCTTATGATTCTGTTATTGCTGTATCCTTCAAATAGAAAAAATCAGACACACCAGATTGAAAGTTTCCCTTCTACATGGGATGATCTCACTCTGTGAGTTTAAGTCAAACCTATGACATTCAGCTGCTAGAAATGCTAATAACTTTGTGCTGCAAGGCATAATCCGGCATAATACAGCGCAATTCTTCAATATGCACTGTCAAAATGGATCTTTTGATGTGTGATCCCATTGCAGCCTCTGAAAGAGATGGAGATATCTGGTAAAACCCTGATCCTGTTTTTCCTGCATTAACAGACCTTTCTGGTTGAATGGCACTGTAAGCTAGTGATAAGCTTTGTGTTGTACCTATCCCCTTAATTATTTCTGCAAACCCTCTGTTGCTGACCCTCCTGCAGAGCAGTACCATGCAATGCCCTTGAATAACATTTGTGTAGGAATGTTGCTTCTTGAGGAAACGTGAAGAATGGCCTTGAAGCAAATTTTTGGTGTTGTCACCATCATCTGTCTTGTGCTGCCACATCATGTTTCTAGAGAAGTCTATGAGCACTGTCACTACCTCTTAACTTTCATAACACTGTGCTAGTGCTACTCACTTCAGGAAAAGTGAGAGGAGACAAAAAACATGCAAGAAATTTGTAGTGAAGTCCTTGGTATGACCAGGAGGCTGTCTCTCTACAGGGAACCAGATAGTCAGAGAGAAACCTACCTATGGGATATTGGACTGTGATTTGTTCACATCAGTCTTGAGGCACTTCTCTGAGCAGGAGATACCATAGTATCTTGTTTATAACAGTGGACGTGAAACTCATGATATTTGCAAAAGGTGACCAATGGTTTTTGTATAATTTGGATGACATTTCAAGTAATTGTTTTAATTATTTTAAATCCTAATTTTTGAAGTACTTAAGCACTGTTTTTTAGTCTAAGCATCCAGTACTAAAGCACTTTCTTAACCTATACTTTAAAGAAATAACAACTAGAACATTGATCTGTAAAAAAAACAGTCTTACAAAAAATAACTTTAGAGTGATGTACTTTTCACCCTTCAAAAAAGGAAAAAGACAAAAGCATTGTCAATACATATGCACAATAATGGTGTCTTGCTATACAGTCACATGAAAAAATCAAAATTCAGGTAAGTATATGGAATATTTTTTGCTACGTGCTTATGCCTTTTTCTTCCACTGCTATCTGCTATCCAGATCTTTTATTGGTAACAAGCCCAGAAAGGCAATTGTAGTCCATTGAATGCCTCTTCCTATGTTGGTGGCCTGTGGCTCTCAAACATAAAGCAATTGCATGAAAACAAACAACCTCTCACTCTGAAAATCACTGGCAGTATACTGAATAGATTATGGATTAAGGAGCCAGAGAATTATGACTGATTACCTTTTCAAAGTAATTCACATGGCAGCCCTGGGGGACAGATTGTATTAAAACATTTCCAATATGCAAATAGTTTGATACTTTGAAAAATAGCAGTGTTGCTAACATTTGGCCTGGTGATGGAAAAAGTGTATTAATTTGCCCAAGCAACTGTCTCTAAAACAGTTTATAAATAGCCCTTTGCATTTATTCAAAGTGAAATGTCAATGTTTCATAATTTATGATATTATGCTTAGATTCAGCTTCAATAGCTCACTACTGGTTCAGTTAACATTAGGTCTAAAACTTGCCTTCCTGTCTCCTGAACCTTGAATCTTTGGGAAAACCTTTCCTTTCTGCTTAGATTTATGTTTATTTAAACTTGCTGAATTATTTATGATAATTTCAATACAATTTACGGAGTTAAGAGAATGTGAAATACTCTGTTGTCGCAGTGGTTTACTCACATCTTCTTGAATCTGATTGTCTTGGCAGGAAAATGAGGAGAAATTCCTGCTGCTCAGGATGTAGAAATCTAAAAGCTGTTCCCTGTCTCTATCTGTAGAGTATGATAACATTATTAATTAGAAAATAGATAGATAATAGAATTATAGACTCATAAAATTGTCAGGGTTGGAAGAGACCTTTAAGATCATCAAGCCAACACTTGTCAAACCAACGCTACCAGTGTAATCCCTGAATCACTAAACCACCACCCACTGCCAGCTCCAGATGCCTTTTAAACACCTCCAACAATGGTGACTCCAACACCTCCATGGGCACCCTATCAGTAAAAAGCTTTTTATTATATCTAATCTGAATCTCCCCTGTTTCAGCCTAAGGCATTTCCTCTAGTCCTCTAATGATAAAAGAGACCAGGCGTCTCCTCACCCCAACCTCTTTTCAGGTATCAGGTCCCACTGAACCTCCAGTTCTCGAGACTAATCATGTCACCAACATCATATCATATAATGCTTTGGTTGGAAAGGACCCTTAGAGATCATCTAGTTCCAATGCCACTGCCATGGACACCTTCCACCAGAACATGTTGTTGAGACCCTCATTCAACCTGACCTTGAACACTCTGGGGGACATCCAGAACTTCTCTGGGCAACTGTGTCTGTGCCTCACTGCCCTCAAAGTAGAGAATTTCTTCCTTATATCTAACCTGAATCTGCCCTCTTTCAGGTTAAAGCCATTACCCTATACCTATCACTAAATGCCCTTGTAAAAAGTTCTTCTTCAGCTATCCTGCAGCCCCTTTTAAGTACTAAAAGGCTGCCATAAGCTTTCCACACGTCCTTCTCTTCTCCAGGCAAAACAACCCCAATTCTCTCAGCCGTCTTCATCAGCCTTTTGATCACCTTGGTGTCCCTTCTCTGAACTCACTACAACTCACTTGCTTGTAGTGAGTGTTCTTCTTTTGGGGGCCTCAGAGCTGGATGAAGTACTACAGGTGGAGTCTCACAAGAATGGAGTAACGGGGGAGAATCCCCTTCCTCAGCCTGCTGGCCATGCTGCTTTTGCTGCAGTAGTTACAGTGCTGGGTCGTGCTGAGCTTCTGGTCAAACAATACTCCCAAGCTCTCCTCCTCTGGGCTGCTCTCAGTCTGTTCTCTGCCCAGCCTGTATTTGTGCTTGGGATTGCTCTGTCTGATGTGTAGGACATTGCACTTGGCCTTGTTGCACTTCACAAGGTCCACACGGGCTCTCCTCTCAAGCCTGTCCAGGTTCTCCTGGATGGCATCCCTTCCCTCCAGCATGTCAATTGTACCACAAGCTTGGTGATGTCAGCAGACTTGCCAAGGATGCCCTAAATTCTACCATCCATGCCACCTATAAAGATGCTAAACAATCATTTGAAACTCTTCTCCCTTAAAGACTGGCTGTAAAATAGCAAGTTATTCCAGGTTGTGAAGGCAGGAGCTCTGCTTCTGGCCATCCCTGTCTTGCTGCCTGATTTAGAGCATCTTACTCAACCTGCTCTGAATCACCTTACACAATAGTGTAAATTTTACTGAACCTGTCAGATACACAACTATAAAATGGTGATATGGGAGACAATATGATTCTTTCTGCCCTAGTTATCCTTTAAGCATAATTTGAGAACTGCTCACCTCCTTGAGAAATAAAATAATAAAAAAAAGAGATAATGAGATTGTTATAGATTAACAAAAATGTTATATACATGCAAAATGGTCTTGTTAATCAACAGAGCTCACTCCCTGCTGGAGGAAGCTCCAGAAGAACAACAGAAATCATTACCATGCTGGTAGGATTGATTAATTAGGAAAACAGCTTCTACTAATACTCATTAGCATTTATACATTGTAAAATCCACTAAATATATGTGTAAATAACTTTCCTAAAGTGACAAGTAAGGGTGCCTGAAGGGTGCCACATGATGTTACTGTTGTTTTCTGCTTGTGTGGGTTTTGCATCGCAAGAAACACTTGCTAAGAAAACCTGCAAGAGGGAGCTGGAATAGGAAGAGAACACATGGAAGGCACATTCAGATTTTTCATAAGAGGAAGTGAAATCTGTATGCCAGGGCACATTTTAATGTGGCCAGACAGGGGATGGTGGAATACGGGATTATATCCAGGGTGCTCTATCAGACAAAGTGTAGATAAGGACTACACAGCTCCTTCAGAGCCTCAGGAAAACACAGTGAGGAGCAGGACTATCTCCCCATCCTAGGACTAAGATTTGGATATGCACTGGTTCTACTTGAGGAAGGGGGTAGCAAAAGCAGCCACTCTCAGAAAGCATCTGTGCTGGCCCAGACGCTATCTGTTAGTGCCTTTTGTTTCACAGTATGAATTTCAGTAGAGGACTTTCAAATAATGTGGTTTAAATTTAGAAAGTGACCATTCAGTTATCAGTGCAGTTGAAAATTATAATGAAATGGAGTCTAATAACTGGAAAATACTGGTCAAAAGAGCATCATCTGTGTAATGTGTGCTTTCTGGAGTTCATGTGCAATTATGAAGCACATATTTTTAGTCCGGGTTTCAGGAGTGTTCTGTTTAGTTCTTGGCTCTGCCACAGACTTCCTGCATGACCTTGGGCAAATCGGTTTCTTTCTCAGTGCCATCTGCAGCATAATACACTTTCCTCCCACTCTAAATTTGTCTTGTTGATGTGGATTCCGGGCCTTTTGGAATAGGACATATCCTTGCTGTGTTCATTTAGTGACTGGCACAGTGAGGCTCTGAACCTGTGGCTTGTAAACAGCTTTTTAATGCACCAAGATCACCTTCCATGACCAATGCAACCAGGTGGAGAGTACAAAATCATTAGCTCTATTGGAGAGTTCAGACAAAGCTGCGTTTTTTTACATGCTTCCATTTTATAACTTTTAATTTCAGCTGCTATATTTTTCAAGCAGCTTTTGTAATTATTTTCCTTCTCTTTCTCACAGCGCAGCCCATGCCCTCCTGCTTTGTGGTTATTACCCTGGTCCCTGTGATTAGTGAGGAGCTGCTGGTTGGTTTTGTTTGCTTACTTGTTTTTTCACCTTCACACTGAATTACAGCAGCAAATTGCACAGGGCACGAGTGTTTTACGGAACCAGTGACAGGCGCTATGCTGCCAGTCCTCACAGGGACATTCTTACCTGTACCTGGGTTTAGCAGTTGTGACCTGCAGCCAAGTGGGAGGCATGGACAAAGGGAGAGAACAGCAGACTAGAAAACAAACACAAGTAGCAGCATTACAAAGCTCTTACAGAGCAGGGAATAGCTGAAGGGAGACATTATTTTAAAAAGAAAAAAACGCAAAAAGATGTTAAAGTGATCACTTTCTTTCTCTTTTGAATGAGTTACCTGAGCAGGCAAGGGCCTGGGCTCTACTGCTAGTGAAGGAAATAAACTGAACAGATGATCAAACAGGTGCCTCATCACAACATCCCATTAAAACAAGCAGAGTGAGAACTTGGATATCAATTCACAAGCGCAGAAGGCACCAAATATATTTCCTCCTTACTAAAGCCAAAGGTTCCAGCTCTTTGGACAGGTGTAGCTTTTTCAGCAGCGTGTCCCAGACTCACAGACCTCCGGCTCAGCCGCCAGCTGCGCTCCCAGGCAGGTTGCGTTCGGGCTGCCACCCCGGAGCGCGTCCCCTCGCTCAGCCAGCGGCCAGCCGTGGGACAGGGAGG
>JAHLSL010000080.1:4144604-4211500 GCA_025920805.1 Petroica traversi | reverse complement strand
CGCTCCCATACCCGCGCCGCTCCCTGGCAGCGGCCGGTCCCGCTCCCGCTCTGCCCTGCAAGGTGCAGCAGTGGGCGGCTGCACTCCCCGCCTCGCACCGGGGTTTAGCTCGCGAGCAGGCGAGAGATGGGTTTTCATGTTTTACATATTTCCTCGCTGCCTTTTAAGTGCTTTGATTTTGTAGTTTCTTTTATTTTTTTTGGTGGTGGTGGGTTTTGGGGGAATTTTTATTAGTTTTGGTTTTTGGTTTGTTTTGGTTTTTTTTTTAACTTGTGTCAGCGAGGGCGAGAGGGTGTGCGTGTCTGTCGCTGCTCTTCAGCTGCAGTTGCTCTCGGCTGAGCCTGGGGACTGGCTGCAGCTGCTTGGGCTGGGGAGCGACGGGTGTTACCGGGGGACCTGCCTGTTCGTATTTCTATCTGGCTGTCTGGCTGGCTGTCCATCTATTTTTTCCTCAGTGTTTTCAGGAGGGAGGGCTCGCCTTGCCCTCCCCGTTCGCAGGCTCTGGAGCCGGGGCGCTGGCGGGAGCTGGGTGAGCGCCGGGTGCGGGACAGCGGGGACAGCAGCCGTGTCCCCTCGTCCTACCGGGCTTTGCTGGGGCTGCTCGCTGCGGGCTCCCCATCCCCTCCGCCATGCCGGGGGCTGCCCTCTGCGCGCCCCGAAACTCGGTCTGTGTGTGAGCAGGCGTGTGTCCGTGTGTCTGTCCGTGTGTGCAAGGGCTGCGGCGTGCCTGGGGTGTGCACCCTTGGGAAGGGAACCTGCTCCGGCTGGCGATGGGTTAAACGTGGCCCTCCCAGCTCTGACTTCTGCTGTTAAAGGAAGTAATTCAGCCTCTCTTGCCCACTTTTTTGAATCCCGCTGGATTATTTGCAGGAGGAAAGGAGAGTTGCAGTGCCCCAAGGAATGTATCAGTGGGTGTCTTTTACCTTTTTTTTGTTTTTTTGTTTTTTTTTTTTTATTACTATTTTTCACGGTGGCTTAGTGTCCTTGCTTTGTTGTTGGGAGGATTAAGAGTTGCCGAGTGTCCTTAGTCCCAAATTCAATTAAAATAAATACAAGCACACGGGACGTAAAGGGAAGTCAGCACTGGCATCCTGGCAGAGGCACTAAAGCATCAAGTTTGGTTAAAAGGAAGGGACTCGAAGAAATGAATGCTTCTGTTTGTACTTACTTGCTTTCCCTTTGCAGTGCTGTCAGACAGCTTAGAGGTGTATCTTTTGATCAGGGTTTGTGTGTTCTTAACCAACTTCTGTCCAGCAGAAAGAAAGAAGAAGTCCTCTCCACAGGCACAGGTGTTTTAACTTATCTCTCTTTTAGCAAATGCTTTATGAAGTTGGTTTGTGTTCTCAGCAATGGAATTAAAAATCAGGAGAGGATGAATGAACTATGAGGAATGCAGAGGAGAGTTGCTGCACCATTCAAGTTGCTGCCTGGATGCTCTGCTTTCACTGAAGACTCATTCCTGGTCTGGAGCAGTTGTGAGAGGGTATAAGCATTAGCTGGAAAAGCAGAACAGCCTACAGTACTTGTCTGTCTCTTCCTGCTGACATTCAGAGGGCTGTTCCTTCAAGTTAACAAAATTTTCCTTTTTTTTTTCTGGAGAGGTCTGGATGATGGGTGCAAGGAGAGAAGGAGTGGTCCCTCTGGATCTAGCTTGCTGTTGGAGAGAGCTGCAGAGAAAGAGAAAGGTGTGATTGTTGTGATCCAAAAACACTGGAGTCTTGAGAGAGCCAGATAGGAGACAATGTACTGAAGGACTACAAACTATGGATATCCCTCTGTCTGATCCTTTGGTGGTGCTAGTGTTGTAGAAAATCAGCAGGGTGGCTTTACTTGTCTTGATGCAATAAATCATAGTTTTATTTACTTTGGTTCCTCTTTATTTTTAAGCTTGATTCTTAACATAGCATCTGTTGGCATTGTGACTGTGCTCCATACCTGTGTGCCAGTGGTGTGCAGGCTGATTCCTGGACTGTGTGTTACATTGCTGTGGTGTTGTCCTGTGTGCCAGACAGTGGTGGGGTGTAGCCCCCCCCAGTTTCCCTAAATGCTGGCTTGCTCTGTTACTCTCATGAGAGACTTCTGTTCCACCAGGTTATATTGTCACGGCTCCTGTCATGTTGCACTAGATGTACTTTGGTTGAAGGATTCTGTCAAATACAAGGAAATGGATGATAAGAAAGCAGTTAGGGTGTTTAGCCATTGCTTGTTAGGAGCAGTTTGTAGGTGCTGTTCCACTACAGATGTATTTCTGTGCTGAGTTCTAAAATGTCTTCCGACACATGCCAACTGCAGTCATACAGCTTGTATTTACAGGCAGGTTTTTGTGAAGGACAGAAAGTTGGTTAGGATAAGGTTTGTTTTAGAATGGTGTGCCAGTGTGAAACATCATGCTTCTGGATGCAGGTTTGAATCCCTTACAGTTGAGCAGTGTCTTAAATTTCCTAACTGTTTGATGAGTATTTACTTGCTTATGTGAAGGGTTTCATGACTTCTGCCTGCAGTACATAACACAAAAGCTCTTGGCACTGTTAAGACCCTTATTGTGCTGGCTGGAAGTTCCAAGGCAGAATGGGCAGGGACTCAAAATTGCTGCAACAGAGGTGAAATCCTGGCTACACTGACTTCAGTGGGAGTTTTGCCATAGATAACAATGGGCCAGAACTTCAGTCCAGAAGTAATTCTCTCTTCTCGTTGGTAATCCTGGTGCATTCTCTAGGGAAGCTTTTGCTTCTCTGCTGCCACCCAGACTGAGTCTGTTAGGCAGAGTAGATAGAAGTCTCTTAGGATGTCATGCTGTGTCTTTCACAAGCACAGCATTCTTGGGAAGGAAATAAGGGCAGATAGGAGTGGAAACAAAACCCCAAATGTGGACACATGCTGACTGTCTTGCCGCTTGTGTCCTGAGTCATTCCCAGGAACATGGATCAAGAACTCTGAACTGAGCACAATTAGCTTCTTGAAACTGCAGAGGAGGCATTTGTCAATGCCTGCAGCCAGTGCATCTCCAAGTCCCTGCTTCTGAATTTGCAAATTATTGGTTTAGTGACAGACATTCAATATGTGAAACAACAGTAAATTCATTAATTCAACCCTACTTTGCCTGTGCACACTGAGTTTTCTGTATGTATGTGATCTAGTGAGTTATTCTCAGAGACACTTCATACATCCAGCATCTAGGTAAATTTTTATTGTTACGTGACAGTGACAAATGGGAAGAGTTTGCTGCTTTTTTCCATGACTTGAAAGGTGTGTGATACAGAATATCAGAATATGCATATACTCAGTACTGATTGAAAGCTGGTTGAGGTCATGGCCGTGTAATAAAACTGATTGTCACAACAAGAATGTGTTGTTTCAGTTTATTATATTCAGTGGAATAGAAGAAGGTTTGTTAATATACACCAAAAACGTTGACTGGGATTGAAGTATTTGAATGTCTGATTTTTTTATTTTTTTTTCCCCCTGTGGAAACACGATGGTATCTGCAATTCCAGTGTAGACAGTTTTCTTTGACAGTACATTCTTCTACCGTGCATTCATGCCAGACTTTTTGGTATTTTGCTCCTGTATGATGATGAAAGAAATGAAAATATAAACTAATGTGAAACTGAATAGCCTGTCTTCCATATGTGTCCTTGCATATGGGTCCTTAGTTAAATAAGGAGAATATTTTGAACAATTAGAAATTATACCTCATTAATGTCTCTTAGCTTGTTTGTTTTGAGGATTTATACATCTAAAACAAAACAGTGCTAATTCTTATTTGCTTAATACAAGTGCATAGGCCTCATTTTTCCCAGTATAAAAATTATAGATATCATAACAGGCATTGTGTTAGACCCTGAAGTCATATGAGTGGTTAACATCTGGATGTGTGTATTAATATCAAATAAGTTTTGGGCAGTGTTAGTACTGTCAGAATGCAAAAGATGGCAGTGCTGTGAAGAGGGATCCTGAGCAAACCCTGGCTGTTGTTCAGACCTCTTCTCTGGGATCTGCATGGACTTCCAGCGTCTGGGATTGCAGTTTGTTTGTTTGTTTTTTTTGGGTTTTTTTTGCATATGTGCAAGTCAAAGAGTTGATGATAACCATTATTGTATCCTTTGCTCTGTGTCTGATCCCTAAGTACTGTATTCTCGTCAGTGCTTGAACTTGAGGGCAGAGCTGGAGGCAGGACTGGCTGGGTGCTGGAGTAGAATATGGGTCAGGTGATGTAGTGTGGTGTCAGAGAAATGCTGTTCTTAGCTTGCTTGTTTTTCTTGACTTCATGTGCAGTTCTACAGGCTGGGGAAAGAGTTGCTTGAAAGCTGCCCAGTGGAAAAGGACCTCGAAGTGCTGGTCAGCAGCGGCTGAACATGATCCGGTGTGTACTCAGGAGGCCAAGAAGGCCAGTGGCACCCTGGCCTGTGTCAGCAGTAGTGCCAGCAGGACCAGGGCGGTGATTTTTCCCCTGTACTTGGCACTGGTGAAAATGGATATTGGGAAAAATTTCCTCATTGAAAGGGCTGTCAACCACTGGAAGAGGCTGCCAAGGGAAGTGTCACTATTCCTGGAGGTATTTAAAGGATATGTAGATGTGGTGCTTGGGGACATGGTTTAGTTGAGGACTTGGCAGTGCTGGGTTAATGGTTGGACTGGATATTCTTAGAGGTATTTTCCAACATAAATTGTTCTATGATTCTGTGAAAACTGCAAAATATAGGGGGTTTTTTGGGTGAAATTGGGGTTGCATGGGATTAGTAGCAATGCTGCTAATATACATATATTAAATATACATATATTTATATAAATTAGGAAATATGAAAATTTCATAATTTCACTCTTTTTTTTTCTTGAGAGAATCAAGAGCAGGGTTGCAGTAGGGTTGCAGGGATGTAGAGATGTAGGGTTTTGTGTTGGAAAATTCTCCATTGTCTTATTGAGCTGTTGTTGTTTTTGCTTCTGTTCTTGGTGTATGAGCCTGGTTACTATAATAATTATACCTAAATGTGTCTACGCCTGTACTGCCTGTCATCCACAGTAAATCAAAGTCATGGACCCTGCAGGCACTTAAAGCAAGTTAACACAAATTAAAAACACCAGTGGCTTTGCCTGGGAGAAAACAATATTTTATTTTTTTTTCCTAGATGATGACACTACTAATTGTATGGCTTCCAGTGCGTGAGTGTAACTTCCTTTGACATCAGCGCGTGTTGGCTTGGTCATTACACGTGTGCCAGCACAGGGCAGCCCCTGCTGCAGGGCTTCAGTGCTGCCCTCCCTCTGTTCTTGCAGAGCTCCATCTCTTGGCTGCAGAGCTGGTCAGAGAGATGTGGCAATATGAACTGAAATCCTCCTTCCTTCCCTACTATTTAGTCTGATTCCGCTCTTCTTTTAAAAGTCATCCCTGATTTAGAAAAAAAGAATTAAATTCTTAAATTGGTTTAGCAACCCATCCTGAGATGTTCTGGGCTTTCCAGGGAGGTAGCCATCAACAGCCTGAGTTAGGCCACTTCTGTCTTCAGTGGAGCTGGTGGAGGGATTTAATGCTGTGATAAGAATTGCTTTTGGGCCATTCAGAGCTGTTGAAATCCTGCCCTGCAGCATTTCCAGCTTCTTAGCTTGGTCCTGTAGAGCATCTGGGGAGAGGGAAATAGTTTTGAAGAACTTCCTATAGTGCTGCTGAGAAATGATATGTCACCAGCACTGGAAATGCACCAGAAACACAACTTGTTTCTGCTTGCACTGTGCAAATCAGCCATAAATAACATTTCTTCCATGTCTTTGCAGACTTCAAAGAGTCTTCCAGCTGTTGCAGGAAGCCTAGCGAGAGAAGGTAGCTGCAAGTTTAATTGTAGCTTCAGGACTTCAGCTCAATCAAAATCCAAACAATCTGATAAAAATTACAGACACCCTAATGTTGTTAAGGGTTAAAAGTGAGCCCTCTTCAGAACAGCTATTAGTGGTTTACATCTTAAAATAAAGGAGCTTATTAATATTCTTAAATAACATTGAACATGCATTATTTTTGACTTTTAACCATCTGAGCACTTTGCATGATAGTTCAGGTTATATTTCTTGATAAGTGCATATGATGACAGTATAAATGTCAGTTTTGCTGTCGGATGTGTAGCACTACCATCTACTTAATGTTAAGCATGATTATGTTCCATATTGCTTAAAAAAATCATGGCACCCAGAGTCTTAAGAGGATGCCTTTGTATTCTGCTACAGGGTGAATTTTTTTGATGATTCCTTGCATTTCATGGAATCCTGGAATGGTTTGAGTTGGAAGGGACCTTAAAGATTAGGTAGTTCCAAACCTTCTACCGTGGGCATGGACACATTTCATTAGGTCACATTGCTCAAAGCCTTATCCAACACGGCCTTGAACACTTCCAGGGATGGAGTGGCCACAACTTTGCTGGTAGCCCGTTTCAGTGCCTCACCACCCTCACAGTAAATAATTTCTTCCTAATATTTAAACATAATCTGACCTCTTTCAGTTCTAAGACATTACTCCCATTCTATCACTATGTACCCTTGAAAAAATGTTCACTGGTGAACATAGAAGCTTTTCTTGTTGCCCTTTACATCTCTGGCCAGAATTAATTCTGTCAGTTCTCTGGCTTTCCTAACCTGCTTCCTATCTGCTCGGAAAATCTCTCTGTATTCCTTTCACGCCTCCATCCTCTGGAAGCTTCCTTTTTGCGTCTGAGTTTGTCCGGGAGCTTCTTGTTTATTCATATCTCCATATTTAAATAAACAGTTAATAATTTTGAGGCATATGTGTGGAGTGGGTTTGGTTTGGTTAGGTTGGTTGTTTAGGTTTGATTTTGTGTTTCTTTTTGAAAGCTGGTGTTTGAAATTCTTTCATTCATCCTCTTTGTGGCAATTAGATAATGGCAGCTCTTGGTGCAGTCAGGTGAGTGAAGTCACTGCTTGCATGGCTGCATCTTTGTTGTGTGATTACATGTGAGGCAGAGTTGCCAGCTTGTGTTGGGATGACCTAGCTTTATGGATTTTTGCTCTAGTGCAGTGATGAATACACTGGTAGTCAATAAACTCAGAGTTGATGTTTTACATGGACATTTTTTCCAGAGGCTTGCTATGATATTTTTTTAGTCAAATTGAGACACCATTTTCACTGCTAGGATTTTCAAGGAAGCATAATTGATGGTTTCATTTAGAGAAGATCTGCCTTTTTCTTTGTTCTTGCACTTAGTACAGAAAGAAAAAAAAAGAAAAAAAATAATATGGGTTGCTTTTGCTTTGCCCTTGATAGTGGGTGTCCATAGTATTGTAGTGGTCCAACCATGGACAAAATCTGCCCTATCCAGAAGGAAGTGTTCCTCCGGCAGAGAGGCTGGAGGACTGGGTGAAACAACAGCAGTAGTAATGGGTACTATTGTTATTTTAAGCTGGAGGTTTTCATTTGGGACTGGGATGCAAACAGCAAAAAGGCAGATGTTGCTTTCTGGTAGCCAAAGCCTTACATGTTGTCAGATACTGAAGAGCTGGGGGCATTGTGATGGTAAAGCCTCTTGACACTTCTGCCACTTGCCTGGACCCAGGAGGCTGGATAATTCTGGGATTTTTGTGAGTCTTCAGGGAGCAGACTGGTTTTAAAGCCTTGCTGCTGACCTTCCGTGAGTGAAGACAGTTCTCTCCAGGTGATGTGTGAGCTCTGGATCACCTTTGATGCATTGGATGAGGCATTGCCAGCCTGCCTTGCTGCCCCGTGTAGGCTGCTGGCTCGCTTCCCTTGGCTTCACACGGCAGCATCTGTTTGGGAGGTTCTTTACCCAGCATGTTTGGTGCAGGGAATATTTAAAGATGCCCACAAGGCTCCTTTGGTGTGGTTTACTGCATGAGTAAAAACCATTTTCATTAAGACTATAAGCAAATTTTCTGTGTGCTTTTGCAGCTGTTTTGTGAGGTCAGGAGTCAATGGTGAGGCACGTATGCTGCTGTTGGGGCTTTGAGGATTGGCCCTTCCCAATCTGTGACGCATCTCTTTGGCTGTGGTTGGTCCTTGGGTGAATTTATACGGTGAGGTGTGGCCAGAGTTATGCTGGGCCTTGCTCCTCTGAGCTTGCACAGGGCATGCTTGAGTTCTACTTTGGAGCAAACCAGCAGATCACGCTGACAGCAAAAGCCTGAAGAGCCCTGCTGGAAGTTAAGCCAGTGGTGATTCCCTGTGGTTTTTAATAGTGTAGGGGAAAAGACCTGCAAACTGTGTTAAAGCAGCAAGATGCAGAGTTCTGTTCCTTTTTGTCTGCTTCCTCAGCTGTTTCCAGAAGCTGCATTCCAGAACACCCTTCCACCAGCTGTTTCTCTCTTTGGTGGTTTAGTGGCAATTAAAATGATGCTTGCATATAAACAAATATCAGTTGATATTTATCAGCTGATCCACAGCTGACTTGTTCATGTGTAGATTGTGTGTATGGAAAGACTAAGGGAAATGTGAAAGGGAGGAGAGATTGCAAGATAAGTAAGGAGTGAGCAGAATGTACTGCTCTGTCTGGGCATGGGTTAATGATGTGGAAGAGCAAAGGCTGAGGGAAAAGAAATAATGGGAAGGTGCACTTTTCTGAAGGTGGTGACTCAGTGAAGGAGCATGGAAGTTTTGGGATTCTGGGCTATGCTAGGTACATGGCTGGGGAATGAGGAGGAGAAAGATTGATAAGGAACTTCAGCTATACTATCCTTTTACTGGTTTATTTATTTATTTATTTAAGCTGTCTTAAATACCTGAGATTTTCAGCATGAGTAGAACAACATAGCTGATGTCTTTATTTGGTGTTCTTAGATTGACAAGCCTAAAATGTGCTTTCAGACTTAGTTTTTCATTAGCTAACTACATGCAAGTGGAAAATGTGTCTGAACATAGTTTCTGAGAGACAGTGATGTACAAAGGATCTGGCTGAGATTGAATCAGATCTGAGTTCTCAAAATTTGGTAACTTTGGGAAAGCTTCATCCCTTATGTTACTGGTTGGTTGTTTTGTGTATAAAAATGAAGGCATTGTTAATAATAAAAGCAGTTTTTCTACCTGTTCCCAGAAATTTTGACTAAGGCATTATTAGTGATAGGCAGACGAGCTAAAGAAATGTGTTTTTTGAAGAATTTCGCATTACTTTTCTCACTAACTTTTCTGAGAGATTTCCTTTTGGATTCCCAATTACTGTGATGTACAACTTCTAAACCCAAGTTTTCATAAAATGAATTTAGTATTCCATGACTCCTGCAAATGTAACAGTCTATCACAGCTTGGAGTGCATGCCCTGCAAGGAACTCACCTGCCGTGTGGACTGGCCTGGCTCACATCCACTTTAAGAGGGTCTTGGCAAATGGAGGAAAATTGAAGCATCCTGCAGTGATCTTTTGTGCATATAATTTGCCTTTCCCTCTTTTGTTGCTTTTCATCTACTCTGAGCTCTTCTCCCAGTGCTCAGCCGCAGTGAGACCACACCAGTTCCATGCACTAATGTGAAAGAGAGCTTAGCCTTTTACGTCAAAAACAATTTTTCTCCTGATGTGTTGTTACTGGAGCTGTAGGAGCATTATTACTCACTTGGGTAGTCCTGCTGTGTATGTCAACCTTTCATCTTGAGGGTTGTTCACTTATTGCCACCAGGACTGAAACTGCAGCCAGAGGTGAAGCCCTCCCCTGAGCTGGTGAACCCAAGTGCACATGGTGGTGACTGGGGCTTGCACAGCAGGCAGGCTGGGCAGGGAGCTTGTCATGGCCACAGAGCATGCTGTGCTCCTGGCCATCCTCACAGATGCTCTTCAGGGGTTATATGGAGATATGCACTGGCTCTAATAGGAGTCATTAAGCAGGAATTATGTAGGTCATTATCCTGTGTGGAGTGGGAGTTCTTGTGCAGTCTGTGTGTACATTGAGGATTGTGGCTGTTATTGTGGTATGTCCTTACTGGATTTAAATAATATTGCTCTTAGGTGTTCTGAAGTTATTCATAATAGGATTGGCCACCTTCAGGGTGCACTTTATGCGTGGGCTGTCTTTATTATACTGGCACTGCAGCTCTATTTGTTGCTGAAGGTCAGCAGAAGTCCTAGTTTCTGCTGTCCTCTTGGTTAAGTAGTTCTTGCCATTTTTGGAGTAATTTTCAATCTACCACAGTGAAACTGACATTAGAAACTGATTCTTTGGATTGCAGACAAAAGGAATAGTTACTTCTCGTGAATGTTGGTTTCCCTGCCAGTAGAGGCTGGATGACTTAATCTCTGCATATATCAACATGTTGATCAAGTTTCACACCAAAGTATCCAGGGCTAACTATAAAAAATATTTAAAAATGTAAGCCTGGGTTGTAATTGAAAACCTTTCTTGGTTATACAGTTTTGAGCATAATGAAATGACAGCTCAGGGCTGGATTTTAGGATAGCTTTATCCCCAGTAATACTCAGCTCTGGGTCTGTCAAAACAGCCTTCTAAAGCCAGAGCTGCCTGTGGCATGGCATTTGCTCAAATATGCCTTAATAAAGTCAGTGCAAGGTTTCCAAAGCAAAATGAAGTCTTTGAGTCTATCTGCTTTTCATATACCTGCTAGGAAGGCCTAGGGCTGAGGTTCTGTGAAAATGGCAGTTTGATTCATTCTGGGTGTATTTCCTGAGGGAGGTGTGGCTGGTTGGTGATGTGGCTGAAGCTGATGTCGTGGGTCGAGATGGGAGCAGAGCCCTTTGCAGAGTGATTGCTGAGCGCCTGCTGTTTGCAGAGCAGGATTTTAAAATGAACCATCGTGCAGACTTGCATGCCATCCCTTGCAAATGGAGGTACTTCAGCCTGCTTATTCCAGCAGGTGAACCCCAGGTGCAGCTGGAGCAATCAGGTGGCTGTTGAGATCTAGATGCAGAAATGCTTTAGACTGAACTCTCGTCTTTGCCGTTGCCAGCAGGAGCACTTCATTTGCAGTAATGTTATTTTATCATGAGCCAAAAAAAACCCACACAATTAAGCTAAAAACACACCAGACTTTGTGTTTCAAAGGTATCAGTCAGTCTGTTAATTTAAAAGAAAAATCTTTTTCTAGCTTTCTTTCCTGTACTGATTCTTATTTAGCGCTTAGCATCTCTTCCCCGCACATCCATGAGCTGATTTTGCCATTAAGTCATTGGGACAAAACCAGGAATGAGGTGTGTGGGGTTTGCCACCACTTACAGAACTAGTAACTCTTTTCTCCCAAAGTGTGTATTCCCTGAGTTGGAGCAGTCTTCATTGCTGACTGTGTTGTGAACATACAAAGGTTTGGAATCTTCTAGACATTCATATTTCCCCAAAGATATTCACTTAGTAGTTATGGAATGAAGAAATAAGTCTACAGACAAACAGTCCCTCCAAGGAAACCATTTTACCATTCTTGTTCCCACGGGCCCACGTTTTTCCCACTGGAAAAAGAAACTGAAGGGAAAATTGGAAACCCTGAAACTCTGACATATTAGAGAATGTTTCCCAGATTCATCTGGAGAGAGATGTTATCGCCTGTTACCTTCAGGTCTTGCATTGTCTTGTATTGTACAAGTCTGCAGAATCTCTGAGGGTCAAGGTTTCAATGGGAATGTTAGCTTGTCTCACCCCTAGCAGTAAGTCCCAAAGCTCTGTCTCCTAGGAAGGGATTAGTGTCAACCCCTGGTACTCCATTTAAATGGACAGACCTGTGCTCCACCTGCAGTAGTAGTAGTACTGGACAGACACAGGATCCTGATTTGTTCTACCGATTGCTTTCTCTAATGAGTTCCCAGAAAATGTCTACTATATCTTGGTATTTAGTGTTGCATAAGATAAACCTTTAGGAGGATTATGGAGCAGTTCGATAGGAATGACTGATAACAAGTGAAAATGCTGCTCAGCAGCCCTGAGCTGCTGCTATCTGGTGTGGTCTCACTGGTCATCCCGGCCAACCTTTTCTGGAGGCTTGTGTCTGCACTGTGGAGACACAGCTGCAGCCCACAGACACGTAGTTTGTTTCACTGATGCATATCAAAAGGCTTCATGAGTTAGGACAGGATCCTGACTTGCTCCCGTTTTAGAAACTAAGTAATCAAGGCAGGTGAGCTGACTTGCTTCCCAGTCCTATAAGTACTACAGATTGTGAGATCTGGGACCCAGGTGTCCTCAGAGTTTTGATGAGCAGCAGACTATGCTCAGCAATTCTCCCCAAGAGGAAGAAGACACGTAAGCTGGTCCTAGCACTGCAGGGCTTAAAAAGTCACTCATGTTGGTTAGGGCACTGTGCATGTTGATTTAACTCAAAGTTTCCCTCCTGCTTTTCCCTAGCCTGTGAGATTATTAATAGCAGCATTGAAGTACTTAGTGGTATTTCTCTAAAGAAAACTGATTCAGATTTTGAAGTGGTCAAATATCACCCATGAGCTGCAATTTGTCTGAGTCCTAGGAACTGATGCCCACCCCCCCCCCAAAGAAGACAGTTCTCCTGGCCTCCTTATCGTCATCAGAGCTAGAGATAAAGGAATTCCATGCATGAAAGGTCACCCTAGCTTAGTAACAGAGCCTCCCTCTATGGTTAATGATAAGCACTTCCAGGTGGGTTTCATTCCTTCTTTCCCATGTATCTGGCCAGGCACTCGGGGTGGGTGATTGGTGCTGCTTACATTGATTACCGTGGCAATGGAGTTGACTAATGTAGATTAGATTAATAAATTTTAGCTGGCTGAATTGGATGAGAAAAATTCCCCACTTATCATCTTGGGTGAGGTTAGTGACCTCCAGTAGTGTAGTGCTGCCACACTACTGTCTGTTAGAGAACAATATGGGTGAGAGACAAGAATAAAGAAAGATATTTAGGAAAACAAATGAGAGAGACTGTGCTACTACTAGGCTTCTCTTGATTTGAAAACCCAGGATGGTTAGAAATTTCTAATACGCTTTCTGTAGATATCTGCTATTGAGGGCATTTGGGCATTGTCTTTTGTGGGCTTTGGATGAAAGTTTTTGACAGAGGTAAGCACACTTAACTTACAGAAACTCCGTTTGTGAAGCAGCAATTAGGAAAAAGACAACAGCAGAAATTAAAAGAGAGGAAATTCTATTAATGGCTGTCTTTTTGGTAGCAAGTAGGTCAGTGAGCTGAAAAGGACCCGAAACAGACTTCCAGTCCTCACACAGTGAGGAAGCTGAGATAGCCGTTTAATCAGGGGTTGGTTGCATAAAGCAAAGAATAGTCAGAATTGCAGAAAACATATTTTATTTTGATTGTTGAAAATAAAGATAAAACTTGTGTCAGCCCTGCATTCCCATGGAGAGATAGCCAAACCCATTGTCTTTGGGTTTTATGGATGGAGGGACTAAAGCAGAATAATTGAGGCCATGCAAGATTATTGTGTTGCACATGTGATTGCTGACCTTGGTGCGAGGCACTGTCTTTTTGTGTGTCCCTTGCAAGGCAAACCGTGCCACGGCGTGGGTGGCAGAGGGGCCATGGGCCCCCCTGCTCAGGGCTGCTGTCACAGGGGGTGTGCAGAAGTTGAGGTGCCCTGATTCAGAAAGCCATTTGCGTGATGAGCGAGTGACGACACGATTCCCACTCCCCAATGAGCATGAGGGTAAGAGTCCAATTATTTTGCGCATAATGAGGAGGTCACTGAAAGAAGGACTGGAGTTTGGCAAGGCAAAATGGGAATGCTCTCTTGCTTCCATTTTTGCACTGGGAAGCCTCATTATTTAGTTGTGTGATTATGGTTGTAGTTCTGGCTCTAGAGGTTTGAAGTTTTTGAAAGGATGATGCGATTGTCATGGTGTATCTGGGGATCACATAGGGTAGAGTAGGAAGGAGGACGTGACCATATAACAGCCTCTTTTGGAAACATCTGGGGAATGACGGAGGAGTTATTAATGGGTTAGAACGTGAAAAGAAACAGAAAAGAACGAAGTCTATTAGTGTTAACCATTACTTATTTTAATTTTTTTAAGGAAGGAAAATTTCAAACTTGTCTTCATGCAGACTGATGTTTATTTAATGATAGATTCAAATAATGATGTTTTGATCTAGGAAACTTGGAGTAACTGGAAGAACTGAACTGGGATGGGATTCTGGTGCAATGACAGCAATGGGTGGGATATGCACTGGTACTGGTGAGCCAGGAATTCTCTGGGGCTGTCTGATGGGTACAAAACTGCAGCAGATTTGTCAGCACTCTGGGAAGCCAAATCTGCTGCTTCAGTGGAAAATGTGGTGAGAAATCACACATTTGAATGAGCCATTGTTCAGAAAATGGTTTGGAACCGTTAAATTTTTATTTATGATTGTTTGGTTGCTTTGGCTTTGACAGAAAAGGATTTTCACCCAAATAGAGCTGTTTAGGAACACTTTTAAAATCAAAAGTGTACTTCTCCCATTTTCCATCTCTTCCAAATTTTTTTCCCATTGTTCAGGCCACAAGGTGGAAAAGAACAAGTGATGGTTTTTGCATCTTGAAACCTGCTAGGTATTCTTCAAACAGTTTAAAAAAGCTTTCATGAACTTGAATGAAATGCTTAAATAAGAAATAATTGTGTGCATGCACAGAATTAAAAAGCATCATCATCTACTTTTTCTCTTTTTATTTTTGTATAAATTTACTTAACACGTAGAGAGGCAGCAAGCTGTGTACCTGTTTAGTTATCACATTAATGAAGCTCTAGGTTGAAAGAAGATGAAGTTATAAAAATGAAGTGCTTCATGGCATTGATTTCTCTAGACGCTAACAAGGCAGAATTTTAGTGGAGATGACAACAAAGTAATGTCTCTGAGGGCTAACATGCCAAATTAAAGAAAATGTAAATAAATTAACTGAGTCATCCTGTTACTTTGCAGGCTAAGGAAGTTAGGCAAACAATTTCTGGAGTCTTCTAGAGGTTTTTAAAATAGTGATGCAGTACTAAAGGCGTATGGGATATTAAAATAATTTCTTGGTGTATAGCAGGTTTATATTTTGGAGTGGGGAGTTTCTGAGATAAATGATCCTTTATTTAATGCACAGCTGTATGGAGGAATCAGTTTACAGGAGTAATGATAGTCAAACCTGCCGAATGACTGGGACAAAAAGGTAAATCTAATCTTCAAATTATCAATGAATCCATAGAAGGGTTAGGATATGTTAATGAAAGATATAAATTAAAGAAATTATTAGAGGTGTGGATGTGGCTCTCTTGCCTCCAGAGGGAGGTGAAAGTCTCTCTCTGCCATAGGGTCTTGTTTGTGCAGCCCATCCTACAAGGAATTTTAGAACAGCCTCACTGCTGTAAACCTGGTATTGAAGTATTGAAGTAAACCTGGTATTTTGGAGTGTCATGTTTGTGTGTCTCAGTGGCTTTGTTGGTATCACAGTGAATTTACAATAAAAAGGCGATGCCTTTTTCTTCTCTGCTGTGTTTTGTCGTCCTGGGGTAGTACCATCCAACTGGAAACATCCATCTGGCATGGCATGAGCTTCTCTAGGCATGATACTCCTGCATCAGGTTGTTGGGTTTTCCCTCTTGTAAGCATGGAATTATGTTTTTGCAGAATTATGGATTTCAGGTGGTAGTGTGCAAAAACAAGTGAAAAACTGGCCTAATAAAATCTCTAGTATGAGGTGTAGCTGTCTGAGAGAAATTCTAGCTTTGCTATAAAATCTAAGCCTAAAATTGAAAGGGAGAAGTACTCGGCATGTACATGAAAACGAAGCATGTGAAACTGGAGTCTGTGATATTGCTGGTTTTATTGCACAGCTCCAGAACTGTGTTTCACTTCAGGAGCTGTCAACCCAATAGATAAAAACCATTGCATTATGTGTTTTGGAGTTGATCTTATTCTGATGAAATATGCACATTTCTAATGCAAGTTGCAGTTAGGCTGGGGTATTCCTTCCTGTGACGGTCGCATGGTTTTGCCTTTCAAAGCTTTAGCAAATCAGTGGTTGAGAAGAATTTCCTAATATATTTTGGTTGGTTTTTTTGGTCTTGCTTTTTGTACAGTAAAAGTATAACCCGTAATTAGTGATATTATTCCATCATCTTTGAAATGAATTTTTCAAGAATTTTTTAAGAGATAGAAGGTTTTTCTCTTTGCCTCTTTCTTTTTTCTAAAAGACATGAAAAACCAGGTCACACCTGCCTATTAAAATTTTCTGTTGGATTCTCTGTATTTGGATTTTCTGGTTGATTTATTTACTTATTCTTTATTTCTTGTTTATTTAATTATTTAGGTTTTCACATTGTTTCAGATTCGTTTTAGTTTGGATTTTCTGTTGTAGCATCTTCAAGCTAATGTATTTGGTCTAAGTTTTTTGAGGAGGCAGGGAGGTGACTTTTGGGACTTTTTTTCCTGTTCCTATGGTGGCCTCAGATTAATACAATTTTTTTATTACTTTCTGGAAATAGAAACACAGAGAGATAATACACCTATGGAGAAGTAATATCCATCTGTAGGGAGGTGAGTAGGGAAAACACGTATCCTGCAGAAATAGAATATGTATTAGTTTACATTTCCTTCTGTATTTTGAGCTTTAAGAAGTGATAGGGCGAGCTGTTGTTGCAAGGTTCTAGTTAATCTGATGTTTTTAAGGTCTGCTTTCCATAGCAGTCAGGGAGTCTTGCTCCACATTCAAGTTGCTAATTCATGACACACAGGATATTTTCCTTCTCATTAAAATGTATTTATTTGTTTTGCAGTGAGAAAGTCTTGCTTAAGATGCTTCTTTTGATCTTTGGTAATGTCACAGACTCAGTAAGACTGCTAGCATAAAGTAGTGTTTATCTCATTTCACTTCTGCATCCACTGTTAATTGGACCTGAGTAATATAACCCCATTGCAATAACAGTTTTAGTTTTCCCAGTCTCAATATGATGTCCAAAAAGATGCAGATAATATTAGTGCTTGGAAATTGCTCCCTGTCTGTAATTGGAAGGCTTCTTCATGTGTTTCTCTGATTTTATTTGCATTTATTGCGTTTTAGGCCTTTTCAGAAATAGGGGATTTGGGGGGGGGGGGGGGGGGAGGTATAGCGAGAAGTACAAAGTTTTTGCAAAAACTTTTTTTTTTCTTTTTTAGCTTGAATTTGTAATATCACTTACGTTTCTAGGGCAACAACTTCATGTAATGCAGATCAGCAGCTGAAATACTTCTCCTAGCAGCTGGAGAGTGAAGTTAGCAGGACCCACGGTCTGTTCTGCAGCTGATACTGGGAACTTTGCGGCTGGTGGGGATTGTCCCTGAGCTGCCCTTCAGAGCTGGAGTCCTTCTGGGGTGCAGCAAGCAGCACTGAGTGATACCAGAGCTATTCTCAAGAGGGCTGGTAATGTAGGATGCTGCAAGTTCAGGGGGGTGAATAAAATCAGATTTCCTATACCACTGGCTCAGGAAGAGCTTTGAGAGGA
This sequence comes from Petroica traversi, assembly GCA_025920805.1. Classification (NCBI taxonomy): domain Eukaryota; kingdom Metazoa; phylum Chordata; class Aves; order Passeriformes; family Petroicidae; genus Petroica; species Petroica traversi. The sequence continues at coordinate 4,194,138 of JAHLSL010000080.1, read as the reverse complement.
GGGAGGAGGTGATGAAGTGAGCTTTCTCCAGAAACTTGGATTGCGGAGGAATGTGAAACTTCACAGTTTTCTCCCATCTTGCTCTTGAAAGTTAACACAAGAAATAGATAGGAGTGGGAGACAGTTTTCTGACAGGAATCCCAGATTCTTCATCCCCAGAAGCTGAGATGGTGACAAGAAGCTGGGTACTCAGCAGAGAGTTACCCACAAATTTTGTTGACTGAGTTAAATCCTCCAGCAAGCAGGTGTCGGGTAAATGTTTTGATTCCTTGCAGCATATATTTGCATATCTGAAGATTTCTGGTACTTATGACTCATTTTAGTTTGCCCAAATTTTTAAAAGAGCAAACCAGCAAGGCCCTTAATTTTTATGGGATTGCTGTGTAAGGGCTTTGAGGTGCATGCCCCGAGCTGGGCATGAAGGGAGGGTGATGTACATGCAGGTCATAACCATTGGCATCTTATGGATGGCTGTAGTCACACCTCAGACTGTGTGAAGTGTTTTTAACTGTCACTGTCTCATCTCCAACCCTGAACCTGTTTTCTACCAGCACCTCTGCTGGGTCCCTCTTGCCCTCCCCAGCATGGATGTGACATTATAGCATTGTGTCCTGCTTCTTAACCAGGGTGGGTGAGTGTTGATGTCACAGATCAGGCTGGAGCAGCAGGCAGCTCTGACCCTTACAGAAGGTCCTGTGAAGTGTTTGAGAGGTCTAAAAAGTGAGGCTTCATCTGTAGTGGCATTTTGTTTATACAGGTTTATTTTTTTTCATGCTAATATGCTGGCGGGGGGGGGGGATTTGGAGGAAGAGAAAACTTGCTGAGAGAGTAACGCTTGATGCCTTGAAGCATCTTTTTCCTTGATAAAAAAGCTTTTCTGTAAATTTTTCAGTTTTGTCACTTGTCATTTGCTGGGATCATGAAGGGTGGTAATATGCTCTGCGTAACCTTCTTACATGTATTTTTGTCTGGTACATTAATAGCTTCATTACTACGTGAGAAAAGGCAAGTTTCACCTTACTATCTGCTGATCAGAACATGAAAGTGATTTTTTTTTTCCTAAAAACTGTAATTCAAGGTTATGTATGTGCAAAAATAGCTTTAAGCTGCAACAAATACTTTCTTCAGCAGATCTAGCTCATTTTATTGACATATTGTTTTGTAAACTGTGGGTGACTTGCATTATTCTCAACCAAAATAACTTGCATCAATCAACATAAGAAGGTAATTAATTTACATATTTTCATTGTGGATATGATCCAGATGTTTTTACTCCACGATCCTAGACTTGAGAGAGGAAAACTGAAATAACATTTTGGATTTGTAGTTTACTTTTAAGTTATTCTTAATTTCTGATTGTGCTGGAGAAACCATTGTGACCTTCTGAAATTTGAGCTTGGTGTAGTATTGAATGAAAATAAAGCAAGACCTATTGTGTTGCACATCAGTACAGCCTTAATGAGATGAGGAGAGGGCAGCTATTGGGTGCCACAGCAAAGGGTAGTCCAAAATACTTGCTGAGAACAAATGCAGGAGTTAACTATTTCCTTCCTCTACGAGATACTGAAGCCAGCAGAGGAGACTATGAGAGATAGGGAGTCTGATGAATTTTTTCAGGGTGTGTCTGGCAGCTCTCCACATGCCACTAGTGAATGAAAATGTGTAGTGTATTGTCTTTGAATAGGCAAGGGCTGGCTCCTGTTTGTATGAGGCAGCAAAACGTTTCAGAACTGTCTGAACTTCTTGAATCCTTTGATGAAGTGTAGTTAAAACACCAGTTTCTGAATCTGATGAAATGCAGAGAATGGAGTGGTTATTGCTTTGTGTGGAAATGACTTTTGGGGCAGTGTGAACTTGTGACTCTAAAGGTGTACCTCTCTTCCTCCTGCACCCTGACTATTCTGTTTGCTTGATTATTAATAGCTGCTTTTTTTTTTTTTTTTAGTTCCATAGGGTGATAGAGCAATGAGCGAGGATGCTCAAAGCCTGCATGTAAAGAGATGCCACACACAGGCTATTCAAGCAAATACAGTTTACCCATAGCATCCTTATGAATAAGTTCTTACAGTATTAAACCTGAGATGAGGTAATACAAAAGAGTCATTTTTTGTTTTGCGTTAGGCATTGTCCGTTACAGTGCCTGGTCTGTTAATAGCATATTTTACATTACCACTGTGACCTTAATTCCTCACTTTTAAGTAACCTGAGGGGTTAGGTGGCACTGGAGTTGAGAAAGGTGGCACTGGAGGTGAGAAAGCTTCTCCTTGACGCAGGGTACCTGTAAGATTTGGCTGATATCAGCTAAGGATATCTCTGGGGGAAAAAAACAACCAAACAAGCCACTGGTGTTTCTTGCTGGTTTTATTCTTTAAACCTGATTCTTGGTAATTTTTTTTTTTTTGAGGAACTGCCCATGAAGAAAGAGTGTTTGAGCTAATGATGTTAGCATTTCTAATGGCTTTCTAGTAGTAGTCAGTGTTGCATCACAGGTGCCTATTTTTTTATCTCTCCTTGGAGAGGTGGCTGCTGTAAACTATTAAATTATTGCTGCTGCAGAGATGAGGACTGGGATCAGATTTTCTGGGTTTGAGTTCTAGCCCTAGGATGAGGCACACAGTACTGCTTGTGCTGACCAAGCATAAGCAGCTTGTCTTTGACCATTGCTGGGAAGCAGCAGGTTGGCCCAGCTCACTGGTAACATCAATAACTTCAGAATATGTTCTGCCTCCTCCTTGCTTGCCATCCTGTGTCTCACTACTCCTGTGCCCACAGAGAAAACCCCTTCTCGCATGCAGTGATGTTTTCAAGCTGGCTGGCGCCCATGTTCTGCTTTCTCTCAGGCTGGTAACCCTCCCACTTTTCATCGAGTACCAGTAAGCTCTCCAGAGCTTTCCTGCATCTTTCCCTGGATACATGAAAGAGTGAATGAATTTCCTAGTTTGCTGACGAAGAATTGGAGCACTGTTTGACCCAGCAATGAAAAACTCCTTGTGACTATTCCCTCAGGGACGTGAAAGGCAAAGGAAACTACAAAAGATTTTACAGACATACAGGCACTGTGAGTGTTGGCAACTTGGCAGGACCAGGTTAGTCCCAGGTGCTCTTACCTGTGCTAACTCTGCTGGGGAGTGTCAAGCTGATGGGAGAAATGCAGTTGGGATTTCAGTAACTTGCAGAGATTGAAATCAGACTTTACTATGTAAGAGCCCAAATGTGTTCTGCTTTCCTTTCTTTTCTGCAGAACCAGAGGTGTCAGGGAACTGCAATTCAGATGCAATTTTTGACTCAAGCCCGTTTTCTCAGCCTGCTTGGTTTGAATCAAGTGGTGCAGGGGCTTGAACTCGGACTGTCCTCATACCAGGTCAGTACATTTGTCTTTGCTCGGTGCTTAATTGATGTGATCTGCAAGCAGAAGAGAATTGGTGAGCTAATCTAGTGAAAGCCTGCTCTCAGAGCTTCAGTTTTTAATCTCTTCCTGGAAGACAAGTGATGGGTGCAGTAGATGGTGCCAAGTACAGGGACCCAAACAGTACTCCCACACTGGCAGTGAGCACGTTATCCCATCCTTGCTCTTTGTAATGACTTTATGCATTATGAAAATTCATGAGGATTTTATTTTCCTTTGGGTTAAGGAATTATCTGATCAGCTGTCTGTCATTCTGAGAGTGTCTGGATGCTGAGAGTGTCTGGATGCAGTCTGTATTCCCCTTCCATAACAACTCTTTTTAAAAGCTTCTGACTGGTATCCATTGTCCTGGCAGTGTTTAAGGGCTCTTTTTGAAGGGCACGCAAATGACTGAGGCCCAAAGCCAACTGGTACAATGCTCAATGAGCACTGCAATGCTTAAATAGGCATGAAGGCTGGAGTTGTGTTGCCTAAACAGAGATATCTGCTGCCATGTTAGGAGCTTCAGGGTAGTACATTGTTGTTGGTTCAAAAGGGCATGGATCTCTCAGCTTCCAAGATCCCTCTCGGGTGTCACCATGCCCAGTGACTGGGCAGATGAAACTCCTGTAGGCTTCTGTTAATTAAGTGATAACTTTGCTGTGTGAGGGGGATAAGCACTGTGACACTTCACGATTTTTTATACTTTCCTGACAAAACAGCAATTTATTTGATCAGTTGTGCTAGTTCAATATATGTTAGAATCAGAGAATGGCTTGGGGTGGGAGGGACATTGAAAAACCATCCAGTTCCAACCTTCCCCTGCTGTGGACAAGGACACCTTCCATTAGACTGGGGTGCTTGGAGACCCATCCAAACCTGGCCTTGAACACTTGCAGGAATGGTACATTCAAAACTTGTCTGAGCAACCTGTCCAATATTAGCAATATTCATTCTTAAGGAAGTTGGAATATTAGGTTTTTTTTTTAAGGAGAGAGTGCAGTAAAGACAAGTTAAAGGTTACAGTGTATTAGAACAAATTAATTGTGATAAATTTCATTGGGATGTGCTTGTATCTAGTTTTTCAGTAGTGTACCATCACAGCAGGACAGGGGGTTGGCATTACAGAGGCATTAAGCATGCATTGACAGGTTTCACTATTTTAATTTGCTTCACTGTCATGTCTTGCAGACTTATCTCTCCTCTCATGCTATCTGGTGCATTTAATAACTGGATATTGTTAAAGTGAATCTCAGGAAAGGGAAGGTAAAAAAAAAAACAGAAAGGAGCTCAAAAACTAAATGAAAGAAGAATCCAAGTTTCCCTGGGGTTGGAGTTTTTTTGTTGGTTTTTTTCTTTCGTCCTTTTGAAAATTGTTAAAAAACCACCATACCTTAAGCTGGCACTGTACTAGGCATTTTGCATCAGGCCCCACGAGAACCTATCTCTAAACAGGTAGAATATGCAAATAAATACAAATACTGTCTTGGATTCTCTTAACTGTCTAGGGTTCCCAAAGTGAGTGAAACTAAGCCTAATTTTTTTTTCTTTTTTCCTCAACTGCATGGAACTTCTTTAGTTCACAAGATCTACCTGTTTTCACACTTCCTGATTGGGAGCGTGTATTCTTCCAAATCCCATTTTAAAAACATTTCCAGACAAGACTGTAGATCTTTCCTGAGATCTATACTTTTTTCCTTCACATTTGTAAGTATCTTTACAGACAAAAAGTACTGCAGCATTTAAAATCAGTTTCAAAGTTCATGGCTGAACATGATGATCTTAGAAGTCTTTTTCAACCTTCATGATTCTTTTCTTTTATTCTTTTGGGGGATCAGTTATTGATGGGGATTCTCTGTGGTGTGTAGGGTTTTGGAGGAGGAAAGCAGTAGCTGTCACTGGTGCGGAAAAGGAGGAGAAGCAGGAGAGCCTCATAGGGTGACTCCCAGTTCAGCAAGGAGCAAATTTCTTGACCAGTTTGGTTACTACAACAGTGTTCCTGGGATGCCTCGTGCAGAAGGGGACGTTATTGTTGTCCCCAGTCCTCAGCAAGGAATTGTGCTTCCCTTAAATTCTCCTTGGCTTCAGTCCTTCCTTTGACCCTGAAGGGCTGTTGTGACAAGTTCTTTCAATGGCAACATGAAGCTGGCTGGATTTCAGTAAACACTGGTTCTGAGTAGTGCTTGTGTTGTGTACATACAGTTGCAGAACTCTTTCAGAGCGAATAGTCCATGGCAAAGATGTTTTAATGAGCTGGAATGCCAATTGTAGCATATCCTACCCAGTCTGGCAGCATTCTACCAAGCTGAAATACCTTCTTTGTTCTTAAAATAGCCCCCACTGATTCAGATTTTAATTGCAGATATTACAGCTGTCAAAAAAAAAAAAAAAGAGAGGTGACCAGATGATTGTTTTGATACTGTAAAAGAAGGGTGGGGGTATATCGAGTTCCAGCCTTTAGATCTTCCTTCATTTAAGACTTGCTTGTGTGCTGCAGTGATTACATGGGACAAAGGCTCTCTCTAATGTTAAGATCAACCTGAAGTGCACTGTGCCTCATTATATCCACCATGCTGAGTAAACTAGTCTGACATATAAGCATATAGGGCTACTAGGATTTCAGCACTAGTAATGGTAACAAACAGGCATAGATATTTAACATCTTGGTTAAAGATTGAATCTTGATAAATGGAATTTACTTACACTTGGAGAGACTGTGATTCAGGAATTCATTTAAAAAACCAAACAAACCAAAACCTAAGGAGGTGAATAAAATAAAAGGATTTTAAATTTCGGGCACCAGACTGCACATTGCATTGCCTATCAGTCAGCACTGGTTGGGGGTGAGAACTTTTCAGAATAAGTGAACTAAATCTCTTCAGCACAGACGTGTCAGGAGCAATTGTCAACCTAGCAGGGTGCTGTGTTGCTGTTTTACTTCATTACAAATCAAGTTCTCTACGTTTTGCAAGTTCATGGGTCACCTTATGGAAAGTTGCATGACAGGTTGTCTTTGCTTTGTATTTCTATGTTTCTGGTGCTGGTATGAATTTTTGGCTGGATGAAAAGGTGCCTGGCAGGTTCCTCAGACGGCAGGAAAATGTCGTGACTGTAGGGTGAGACCACCCACCTTAGATAATGGACATGGAAAGGAGGGAAGAAAATAGCAAAAACCTCCAGACTGAATCTGCAGCTCAGTGCAATGCTGATTGTCCAAACTGACCCTGTGATTCTGTCCTTGAGCCTTTCGGTGTTCTGGACAAGAGTAGGAAGTCATCTCTCAGAGGGGAGAGGGAGCTTCTGCCAGCCTTGGGAGATTTCTGCCAGGAATCTGAGAGAATTGTGGATGGATGGTAGCACACCCAGGCAATCTTTTGGGGTTCACCATTTTCCCATTCCTGCTGTTATATGAAGGTTTCCATTGCATCTTTTATGCTTAGAATTAATCACCATTAGCTACACATTCACACAATGGCAGATCAAGAGAGGGGCTGATGAGTGCTGCACCTAGCAGATCTGGTCCTTGCAGAAGTATAGGACTTTTCTTACCCATTCCTGTTTTGAGAGGTAATGTAATTCATGGCTGTTGAAGGTTTAATTATGCCTTTGCAGGATTCTGATGTGCCTGAAGGGATTTTGATGAAACTTACCAACAAAAACAACAAAAGCAAAGTACAAGATGGAGAGTGTGATTTTGTTTGTGTATTTTGCTTTAGTAGAGAAGATGGAGGGGCAGATTGTTGCTTCAGGAGAACTAAAGCATTTTTCTTTACTCTGGTGCATATTACTTTGTAAACACAGTAATAAAATCAGTTTGATTTTTTTTTTTCCCTCTATGTGTGACGGGGATATTCTGCTCCAAAGATACAGACACTGGCCTATGTGCATCACTACATTAATTATATATCTAAAGAAAATGTTGGTAATGGATGCTGCATTGTGTGAAGAGAGGCATGTGAGTCCTCTGGGTACCCTGTGGTGCCTGTCCTGGTGGCAGAATAATTAACTCCCACTTATTTTTGTTCCTTTGCACTTGGTTGATGTAAAAGGAGAAACAAGATAAGCTTTCTGCTCTAAAATATCGACTGTCTTATTAAAGTCTTTCAAAAGTGGAAAGCAGACTTGTTTTAAGGTTACAAGAGCATTTGACCTGCCTTGCAGCCTCACCCAGGAGTGGAGAACAGCAGCAGGTGCTGATACACTGGTAGCATATTACTGGCAATAATTATCTTGAGCTATCCTATCTTAGTGAAGTTTGAAGAATGAGTGTGCTTTTATTCTGGCTGTCTGATGTTTTGGTTGCTTTTATTTTTTTTAAGTACATTCACAGTATGTTTTAAAACATTGCACTAGGGCTTTATCCTGACCATTGATTCAGGGAAATCTTTCAGTTGAGGTATCAGAGGTTTCACTTATCTGAAGCCCTTTACAAACCCAGTATTTTATTAAAGGTGAGTAGCAGATGTTGCTCCATGTCCTCTTGATTGCTGTGTCTGTTCCGCTCACCTTTTTTTGGATAGAAAGTGGGAGGAGCATCTCAGCATCTCATATAGTTTACACCATTTATGAGCAAATGATGTAAAAGCAAAAGCTTTGGAGGAGGTAATGTGTATGGAAATTGGGAACTTAAGGAAATTGCACCTGATGACCAAACCCTGCAATTTTGCAAGCAGAAAGTAGGCATTGTTTTTCAGACAACCTAATAAAACCCCACAGCCCTACATCCTACTCTCAAATGGAATTGAAAATAGTAATGAAAAAGGTATTTGTTCGTGGTCTGTTTGTACCAGCACAAGGAGAAGATTACTGAGACTAGGTGGTACTTCAGTCTATCAGTTGGAGGTGGAACACGACCAGTGTTCTGGAAAGCAGCACTGAAGGAAACAAGGCACGCTCTAATTTTTCTTTTCACAGTGAGTGCAATTAATGATTAGGATGAACTCATCCAGAAATGTGATGGACGGCTGTCAGCTGCTTTTACAGCTGGGTGCCTCTCTGAGAGGTGGCATAGTTCAGTTCAAAATGGTGCACTAAATCCAGGGGCCATTTGGCCTGAACTGAGCAGTCCAACAATGAGCTCTTGACCTTAAATTCTATAAGGTGCTCCAATCACTTGTGTGTGTATTTTCAATATATTAAAGTTTTTTTTTAATAGCTATAAAATATGACTTGTCTCATCCTGAGGAGGTGGTAAGCATCAAGGGATGAATATTATGATTTTTACTTTCAAGTATTTTTTAATACCTGCTTGTCCCCAGCATGCTCAGCAGTGCTGTTTGCTTTCCTCCTTGATCACCAGTTGGAATGCTGGTGGTATCCCTTGCATTAGTGTGCTGGATAAACACTTGAGGTGCACTCTCTTTGAGGAAAAAGCATTCTGCATCCAGGTGCTTATTTAATGCAAAGTGAGGCTGAAAGATTAATCAGATAATTACGTTAATAGCATAGTGTTCGTTTTTAGAAAAGGATTGTGGAATACCACAAAAGTACTGCTCAACACGTCCCTATGCGGGAAATGGAGGAGGAGTTCTTCAGGGACTCTGCTACCCTCAATGGGTATCAAACTATCAAAATATTAAAATAGTTTTCAGTGCATGTAGACCAGGATAGCGAGGCTCAGTGTTTGGTGGGAGTTGTTACTGTTTCTTATTCTGTAGTCATAGGAGGGAAAAGAAAACAACTAAAGATCCATCTATTCTTATAAGACTGGGAGGAGACTTCCTTTCTTATTCCCCTTTAATTTAATTTAATATTACATGGAGGTGCTGGATGAGGCTTGCCTTGGAGTTAACATAATAGACCCCCATTTGTACAGGCTTTTAATCTGTATAGACTTGAAATTTTCCCTTGGGCTACAAGGCTAAGTGGTAAATGGTAATTCAGGGAAATACAGTTATCAGCCCTCAGGAAAGGCTGCCTAGCCAGCTCACCCTTCCCAAAGATGAATGAGATTTGGGATCTGAAAATGGCCAGGTCTCCGTGAGCCTGAGTTCAAACCTGCCTTGACAAAGGAGAGGCATTTTTGCTATGTTGTAGCTGTTGTAGCCGGAGCATGTCTGAGCAGATAGGCTGAGCTCACCCTCTTCAGCCAGTGGACTTGCTCTGGTCTGGAGGATGTGTCACTGGGATAGCACTGCCCAATACATGCCTGAAAATGCCCTGCTCAGAGGTGATGTGGGCATAGCAGGCAAGGAAGCTCCTGCTGCAGGACAAGCTTTCTGCTGCCTGGAGGAAGTCTGGTGAGAGCTGTTACAAGGTGCAGATGCTGCACGGCTGGTTTGGAGATCCTAATATGAGCTCTCAGCCCACTTAGTCAAATTTGTGTGCTTGAAGTTAGACTCAGATCCATACTTGGGCACCCATTGGTCATTTCAAAGCTGTGTTAAGCAGCAGTGTTCACAGCTTCTCTGGGCAACATGTTCCAGTGCTTCACTGCTCTCTGGGTAAAAAATTTCTTCCTAACCCAAATCTCTCCTCTTTTAGTGTAAAATAGTTCCCCCTTCCCTGATCACTATCTACCCATGTAAAAAGTTACTCTCCCTCTTCTTTTATAAGCCCCCTTTAGGTATTAGAAGTCTGCAATTAGGTCTCACCAGAGACTTCTCTTTTCCAGGCTGAGCAACCCCAACTCTCTAAGCCTCTCTTCATAGCAGAAGTGCTCCAGAGCTGTGACCACTTTTATGATTCTCTTGTGCACTCACTCCAACAAGTCCACATCCTTTTTGTGCTGAAGATCCCAGAGCTGGATGAGGTACTTAAGGTGGGGTCTCACGAGGGCAGAGTAGAAGAGGAGATTTGACTCTGTCTGCCTGCTTGTCATGCTTCTTTTGATGCAACCCAGGACACAGCTCTCTCTCTGGACTGGTTGATGGCATTCATGTGATGGCATGGTCATTTCTGTGCCAGACAGCAAAGGCCTCAGCACTGTAAAGGTCTTCAAAAGCAGAAAGGGTGTGCAAGAAACTTCAGTGCAATCACTTAGGGATAGTTTTCCAGGCAGTTCCTGAGGGGAAAGAGGGAGAAAGAGAGGTTCTGGAGAGGTGGGTGGGTTGCTGCCATGCTGCCCTGGAGGGCTTTACCTCAGCCCCTTGCAGCAGCTGGAGCCTGGCGTGGCAGAGGCTCCCCGGTAGAAGACATGGATGCCAGGGCAGTAGCCACTGTGTCACTGTTAGTCACACAGCGTGTGGCTGCCTGAGCTCCCTGTTGTCATCATTGTGAAGCTGAAGTTCAGTGGCAGTTTCACAGTGGCACAGTTCCCCATGCAAGGGAGGGAAAGTAGGTCACAGACTGCCCTGCTGGCATTTGTTTTTACGGATGTAGGGCTGTGCTGAGAGCTGAAGGGACTGAGGTGAGGATCCAGTAGCCAAAATGTATTTGCTGCCCCTTTCCTTTGTCTCTGACTCTGGCATGGGAGTTGACTGGGGAAGAGGTGCTGGAAGGTTTGGTTGACTTGCCTGCTGTTGTTAGTTCTATTTCAGAAGGCCCCAAAGGTTTTTGGTATATCTGGACACCAGGCATTGTGTAGTCTGGTCAGACTGCCCGTGTGCCAAAGTGGAAATGCTTCAGGTGGATGAGGTACAGCAGAGATGAAGCACAAGGGGCATTGAAAGTTTGGCTGCTGAAGTGTGTGCTTAGAATCTATGTGCCTGAATTGCAGAAAGCGCTTCAGGATTCTAATGTAAGGCTTTCCAGTCCCAGAGGCAGTGACAGCAGAGCAGCACCTGCATTTCAGCAGTGATACTACATGGTGAGTGGACTCCCCTTTTTCCTTCTTTAAATGCTGTGGTAAGCCAGTTCTGAGTGTTGGGAGAGAAGCAAACAAAGTGGGGACCAAACCCTGTAACCCGACGTTGTATAGCTTGGAGCTTTAACATGACCAGAGTGTTCCAAAGACTAAGTTAATGCAGTTTTTGTACAGATAATCAGGGAACTGTTTGGCAAACCCTTGGATGCACAGCTGGAAGTGAGGTCTGCATTTATGCTTCAGCAATTAGAGCTCAGCAGAGTGGAGGATCTCCAGCCACACTGACCCGTGCTCCGTGGTGTGGAAGGGTTTGGGGCTGGTGCCTCTGGACACTCCTCCACTGGTGCAGTGTGAGAAGTCACCAGACTGTTTTTTGTTGCCCTGGCTGGAGCAAATGGAGGCTCCAAAGTGGCACAAAAGGGAGCACAGATTAGGTTCTCCTCTGAGTGCTAGCCTCCCAGTATTTTCTTGCGTAAGTTGGAATTTTTGGTGTACTGTAAAGCAGGGCCAGGGAGCAAGCCAAGTACCTCTCCTATGTTTATTCAGTATTTTTTCAGATTAGTTCTTAGCTTCATTTGATTCAAATATACTAACTACTTAAGAAGTAAAAAGAAATTCCCTTAACTGACTTCTTGTAAGGGATGTCACTGGGTGTTCTGAGGACTGTCCATCACTTACTAAAAAGTTAACTTAAAGAAAACATTGTGGCTCTTTTTGACCACCACAATTCTTTAACTGTTGCTTAGCTACCACTTGGCAATGACCTTTCCCAACAGAAATGATGTTGTGAGCCTCCAGGCTGAAAACGAAAGAGCACAGAACACCCAAAGTCTTTGCTCTGAACTCAGTGTTTTCTGTTCCTGCCAGGAGCTTCTGCATTTTGTGCATGATTTCATAGAATTACAAAGTCATAGAATCATTGAGGTTGGAAAAGACCTCTAAGATCATTGCGTCCAATCACTGACCCATGCCCACCACTAAACCATGTCCCTAAGCACCACAGTTACACATCTGTTAAATCCCTCCAGCGATGGTGACTCCACCGCTTCTCTGGATGACCTGTTCCACCCTTTCAATTGAGAATTTTTTCCTGCAGTCTAACCTCCCTGGAGCTTGAGGCCAGTTTCTCTTCTTCTATCACTTGTTAGTTCAAAGAAAAGGTCGACCCTCACCTTCCTAGAATATCTATTCAGGTAGTTGTAGAGAACTTTTGACAAGGCCATCAGAAATTTTGAGTGGTAGTTAGTGGGAGTCTATCTTAAATGTAGGCTAGGTATTCTTTAGTTTCTGAGGCATTATTGCCTTCCTGTTGGTTCCTCTGTATAATTTTGGTTCCATTAAGGTAGAAGTGTTGCCTTTCTGCAGGGAGTCAAAGATAAACACCTTCCCTGATGTTTGAGTTGGAGCAGCAAACAAACTACGTATGGCAAGAAGTGTGGCACTCTTTCAGTCATGACCCAGGCATTGCTTGGTTTGATGCTCCTTGCATCCAGAAAGAGTCTCAGAGGTTCTTCCCTGTGAGCCATGACCACGTGCTCCTCAGTGTTGGGTTCACTGGCTTCACAAACTGCTATTTCCATGGCCTGGAGAGAGCTCTGTGGGATTTTGCAAAGGAAAGACAGTCTGTGATGTGTTTTTATTTCCATTTTCAACTTTTCTGGTTCTGAAAAGTAGGCCTGAATTATAACTGTTTTTATCAGACTGGCAGGTCATTTTTAGAGAGAAGGAGGAAGTTAGTCCATCCTGCATTTTGTACATTTCATTGAAATTGTAAACGCTGATGGACAAAGAATTCGAAACTTGACTTCATTTGGTTTGCTTACCTTTCAGTAACTCTTCTGGGGTAGATTCAGTCCATAATCTGCACTTGTGTCTCTCGTTCTGTTGGATTGTGTTCTGAGCAAGGCAATCTTCTGTTTCTTTTTCTGGAAGTAGGGGAGTGGTTTTGTTTTCAGTGGAATTAAACTCTCATTCCCAGTTCAGCTGCACGGGAGTGTATGAACACAGAAGCACCAGTAGTTACAGACCCAGAAAAACAGCCTGTGCAGCAGAGAAAGCAGAGATGATCCTAATGTGGCAGATTTGGCATCAGAGGCTGCCATTATCTAAATATGGAACAGGAGGACTTCATTTTGAAGCCAAATATCAGAAATCTTCAGCTCGTGTCAAAACCAATGAGGGTAAAAGACAGAGGCATTATCCCAGCTTTCTGTAAGCCTTAAAAGTAGAATTTCGTAATATGGATACTATAGCCTACACCATAGTTATGTAGAATCCAGTGGCCTCCTATTCTGAAATGATAAAGAGCATCAGATTGCAGTGGCATTATTGAGGAAATGATTTTTCATACCTTTGAAAATAGAGTTACAAGTTAATAAACTGTTTGTTGGTTAAACATCATCCCTAAGTAAACCCAAAATAAAAGCTATCTTCCCCACTATTCATGGTGGTCCTTGCTTCACTTATTTGACTTTCCAGGTCCAAGGAGTACCAACCTTGCTGCTTTAGATTGACTGTAATTAGTGCCATAACTGGACCTCTTCTAGCAAAAATAAATAAACAGAAAATTTATGTGTTCATCAGAATTATGCTAGTGACAACTTGAGAGATGAAACCTAAGAAATGCATTGGAATTCATTAGGTTCTGTGCCACTGTGAAAGATGCCAAAAAAACATTAGTAAAGAGTTATCTAGTTCATGTTTTGTGGGTGGGTGCAAGGCAGTTTGAATAGTGAGAGGAAAGCAGTCTTATTATCTTGGGAAGTGTCCAGCACTAGTTTATTACAGAAAAGGGAGAATCAGGGTAACAGAAGTTGTATTATTTTTTAAATCCTCAAACTCTAACACTCTACTTTTTCACTACACTGTTATCCCAGAAAATCAAAAGGTGGGATCTCTAGAGGTTTTTGTGAAGGATCATATTTTTGAAGAAAGGTAGAGTTGGAAAAGATGCAGAAAATTAAATACATTAAAAAGTTCCCACTTGTTAAGCTGCTTTGCAAGTAGTTTTAGAAGAGGGCAGTGAGGTTCAAGTTCAGACTCTAGCCTCAAGCTGCTTAGGTGCTGCAGTGTTTGATTTCTCATCTGCTGCAGGACAGATGCCTGGGACGTGGAATGAGTCAGAGCTTTAGCTGAAATAGAATATGTAAGATCTTGGTTCTGTGAAATTAAGAAGAAAGTTTCAAAATCTATATATTGAGTGGTTGCCTGATGACTTTCATTTATGGGTGATAACACCATTGCAGAGGAGAATAGCATTTCAGAATGTTGAAGGCTTGTGATGGCAGGCTGCTGAAGGCTCCGTTCTAGCTCTGTGCCAAACCAGAGGGAAGGACCTTGATCAGATGCATGGCTTATAGCCCTGACCAAAATTCCCTGTCCCTCCACAGGACCTCACAGCCCCATCTCTGCTTGGTACTCCATGAAGAGCTTCCTTCTGGAGTGGTGCCTGGGGGTGCAGTCTCAGGTCTCCCTGCAGATGTGGTGTGGAGGTGTCCTTTGGATTGCAGTTAAATTTGTGTCTTGGGCACTGTATCTGGTGGTATGAGGCGCACCATGCTCAGAGGAAAGGGATGTACTCCCTGGTCGGAGGAGTTCCCAGATAAGGAGGAGCGCAAGTCTGTGAGCTCAGTGAACGGTGAAGGAGGATGCAGGAGGAGGGCACACAGGGCTGGCAAACCTGTGTGTTGCAGTTTCTAAGTGTCAGGTAAACTCTCAGCCTTTCAGAGGGTAAATCAAGGTAGTGACTGGTAGTGTGTTACTTTCCCAGCTGTAGCTTGCCCTTTGTAGCTGCCTTAGTATATACATACCTCTCTCTGAGAGCTGGCAGGAGAGTGACCTGCCCTTTAATCTCAGTGTAGCAAAATACACAAGAGCAGTTAGAAACACACTCTAATTTCCCACCTCACATTCTTGCACAGATATGCTTTTAATTATGTCTGGCTGTTTTTGAAAACATTTAGCTGCCCCCGAGTGACCCAGGGATTAATTTTTCTAACCTGAATCAATACTGGCTATATGGAAAGAACTGCTGTCCTGCTGAGATGTTGGAGTGAGTGGGCTGTCCAGCAGGCTGGGCTTCATCTGGCGGAACATCAGCATTCATGAGATGGCAGTGTAGAAAGAGCTGGGCACCAGCCTCTGCTCTCTCCCTTGAGGTGAAAAAAAGTTGGTACCCAGCAGTGTTTTGTATGGATTTGTTTTGAGGCATCTTTTTTGAGATAGGGTGCATTGCCTTGCTGAGGTGCTGGTTGCTTTTCCCTGATGAGGATTGGAGCCTTTCCCAGGACAAGCCTTAACACAGGTTAATTTTAGGTGATAGTAATCCATCTCTGGTTAAAAACTGTTCAGTTCCTTTGTGTTAGTATGAACATACTTAATAGAATCACAGAATCTTAGAATTGCTTGGGATTAAAGGGACCTGAAAAATCATCTTTCGTGGGCAGGGACATGTCCACTCGACCAGTTGTTCAGGGCCTCATCCAACCGAGTCTCAAGTATTCCAAGGATGGGGTATCCCCATCTTCGCTGGGCAACCTATTGCAGTGCATCACCATCTGTAGAGTAAAGAATTTCTTTGTAATGACTGTCTTAAATCTACTCTCTGTTTAAGTGGTTTTGCATGGAGAATAGGTGGATAGTTTTTTATGCAGTTCTGGGATGAGCACATGCCTAGCCATTTTGTTTCTTTACTGAGTGACCTCATTGGTATGAGTACAGCAGTCCCCAAAATACACTGCAGTGTAGAAACACCTCAGCTTGCTTTAAATGGTGTGTTGAGAGCTAGCTGCAGTTGAGCAGTGGCAGCATGGAGCTCAGCACAAGCTCATTTTCCCTGCTGCTTGTGTGCACCAAATATCTTGAGAAATAGTATAGACATTCTTGTAACACCTGTGGAAGAAAAATGTTAAATTACTCTGATTAACTGTCTTTGGGAGTGGTGGGGATTCTCCCCCTGCATGTTTACACCTGGTGTGTACTTGGGCATGGAAGAGTTCATTTTGAGAAATTAGCATTAATGGGTTGAATGTCTTAAGTTTATGTAAACACTATATGCAATGTATTCAACAATTTCAGTTGTTTTATGTCCATTATCTCCTCTTTTTCAGTCCATTTATTTAGCTTCCTTAAGGGCTTCGTCTAATACCCATTTCTGAACTATAAATATTAGTTTCCCTTTTTCCTTTTAGGCTGCCCTAAATAAGAGGCCTGATTTCATATGAAAGGTTTGTTGTAAAGATGGCTAAGATGGAATACTATTCTTTTAATGGTATACACTGCATTGCTTTAGGATAATTCGTACTTCTGAACTTCAAGAAACAGGATTTTATTTATATTGATTTAAGGAAAAGCTTAGGGGGTTACATTTGCATATTTAATGTAGTTAGAATTTCAGTTATTTGCATTAGCAATTGCTTCACCTCCAGTATTAATAAGGCAGGTGCTTTTGTATAAATAAAAAATGACAATAAAGAAGAGAAAAAAAAAATTTAAAGAGATTAGTGCCACAGGTTAATTTTTGTATAGAGGTAATGACTTCCAGCCGACACAGTAACACTCAATATTCCCCTAGTGATACCTTGAGTCAGGAAAGAAATTAACTTCTGTATATTAAGTTAACAGTGGCAAACAAAATTGAAGATGAAAAGAAAATGAAGGGGTTGAGGAAAAAGGCTCGGTTCCTCAGCACTGCCACAAGGAAGACTCAGCTCCAATTTCAAGATTTGGTTATTTCTTTTAATGCCCAACAGAAGTGAAAAATGCTATGGCGGCACTGGGCCATATGCAAATTCCTTTGAAACTTGTGTGGCTTTGATGAGGCCTACCTTTTATTAGGTTTTTGTTTCTTTCATTTCATTTGGTTTTTTAAAGGGTTTTTCGACATTTTTTTTTTTTCCAGAAGCAAAGAGGCAACATAGGCCTGCCAGTGGGGTATGTTATGAAGATCTACCCTACTTAAAACACCCTTTTTTTAATGGAGTTTCACTGGGTGATGTAGATTAAAGCTACTCCTATGTGGAACTACCTGAAATATTTTGCATTAATGTAGTGTCAAGTGCCCACTTAGGAGGAAAGCTTGCAGGTGTTTAATTTTGTACCTCTGTCCCTGTGGTGTGTTTGTGTAGCCTGAAGAAGCTAGAAGAAGATAAGTGGATATGTTCTCCACGCAATGGCTTGGAGCTTTCCTCCTATGGCGCTAGAGTAGACCTGGGGAAGCTGTCTGATCTCCAGTAATGCAATGGCTGTTTTCCCTTCTTTGGAAACAGAGCAATTCTGTTAGGCCATAGGAAGGAAGCCAAAAAGTCAAATTGGCTGAGAACAAATAATGAAATTAGCTAGTGCTGCTTCCCTGACAGAGCTAATAAATGGGGCAGAAAATGTAACAAAAACCACAAATGAAGATGGGGTTGTCTGTGCTTTTTTAAAAAAGTGTGTATGTGTGTGTAAAACATGTACCTGTTTATTTCTTTCTTTCTTTCTAGTTCTCTCTCTATGTATATATATGTTTTTGGTTTTTTGTTTTTTGTTTTTTTTTTAAATATAGACAGTGTCATTTAAAAACAATCGTGTGCTTTTGGAGTTTCTGGTTCTTGGCACTGCAAATTCTTTTCCTAAATTGTCAAGAGACCCACAGAAGTACAAGGAGCTTGGCATTGCTCTTAAATTGGGCAGGGTCTTGGAAAGAGATAATTTCTCTTGTAATGCATTTAGTTCTATTTCTGTCATGTTCAAATCCTCTCTGACCTGGAATATTGAGTTAGAGCTGGCTGTGGGTGTTAAGTCTCTCCACAGATACCTTTGCTTGTGTTGAAGAAAGGAAAGAAGGCTTAAGGGTGGATGGTCCTGTCTGTTTGTGTTTCCTGCAGAGGAGCTGTCCTGCACCCAGCTGGCTGAAGAGGACCCGGCATGACGAGTTGAGCAAGGTGCTTGTGCTTGGCAGGAGCATCTTGCTAAACAAAAACCTGTTGCCACTTGTGCACTGGGGCTTAGCAAAACAAAGCAGAACAGCTCAGAGGAGTGGGTGCTTCTCAAATGGCTAACCACCAAGCATGAAAGTTCTGCTGTATAATTTGAGGCAGCCAAAAGCGGGTGGCTGCCATTGGCTGTGCAAGGGCTGAGGGCAGAAGGTGCAAGGGAAAGCAGGTGTTGCATGCACTTGGGTTGCTTCAGGTCAAACCTTTAAAATCTGTTGCTGCTGAGCACGTGGTATACTTCATGTGAATTGTGCTACTATATGCTTGGCCCTCGGGACCGATTGCTATGTAAATGCAAATTATTTAATTAACGTTATTGTTTCCGTTTGCCATAATATGATTTTTATGAGCATTTCTAGATTAAAGTTCACTTTAGAAACATAGCAATTGCTTCCAAATTGCTTGGCTGTGCACTGCATTTTAAACCCCCTTAATGCAGTAAGGAATCCTTATCATTCCTTAAGCATCAGAGGAGCAGCCAGAAAATAATATAACTAAGATGTGTAAATATAACACTTCAGAAAGCATAACAAAAGCCCTCTTTGTTTTGACATGGCAGAACCATTAATTCATGACTGGTAACAGGACAAAAATACTCAGAGAAGAAACTTGTGTCCTCTGACTTTAAATCATAAGTACAGTTTTAGCTGAATTTCTTTTTTTTCCCCCCTTTATTTCCTTCTGTGTTTCTTGGTGCTTTTTTGTTCATTTCTGTGGGTTGGAGGATAGCTCACAGATCAGTTGAAACACCTTTGGAATATGAATGTATTGTTCTGGACTGTGATTTGTCTTGTAAAGTTTTTCAGGGTGAAAAATTTGAGAGCAATCCCCTTTGTTATAAATGTGAAAAAGGAGAAGTGTTGGACAGCATCGCCTTGCTTTGCCCAGTCATAAAATTTTCACAGAATTTGCAGCTTTTTCAGAAGTTGTTATTTAAGTTTCCTGCAGTCTTAAGACTAGCCCAGTTACATCTCAGTGCACGGAATTCCAGAGGAATGTTTCCATAGCCAAATTTTTCTTTCCTTTTTCTTCTGTGGAATTTTAGTCTGCATTAATTTAGCAAGGGGTTGGGAAATGTCTTTAAAATTTTTGTGTTTGGGGCTTGTTTGTGTTAGGTGTTTTTTTTTTTTAAATATGAGCAGAGCACAAACTTGTTGAGTGTCTCACACTGAAGGTGCAAAGCAGGCAGATGTACTCAGTACTTTCCAGTGATTGTAAAGAAATACATGTACGGAGGAACATTCAGTAAGCCATGGATTTTTGCTTTGAAAGGGGAAGAAGGTGTCCTGTTACTCCCAGCCTGGGCTTGTGTTGCTGGGTCTGAGCAGACGGTCTGTAGCTGCTAACACTTCCCTGCATACTTCTGATGGGACTACAGCTGTTGATATCTGTAGGAGCTGGAACTTCACTCCTTGGTTTGGGTCTCTCCCCATCTGTCTGTGGCACTGTGAGCAGTTGCATGGGACTCGTGAGAGTCGCTGGTTTTGCTTCTGTGCTCCGTGTAAGTACATGGAGGAAAAAACAGGTGTATAATTTGTTCCTGCCACATACTCTAAGGTTTTGCTGTTAACAGAAGCAGATCAGAATTTGCCAGTCAGAAATGGTGGCACTATAGCTGACAGCATTCTTTTAGTCTTTAATTTGCATCTACAAATTTGGCATATTTTTCAGCCTTCCTTCAGTTGACATATGCAGTGGTTTATGTTCCTGATTAATGGTTTACCTCTGTGTCTCCAAGTGCCAACAAAAATCTACGTTGCAGAAGTTTACTAAGTACTTTTGAGTATTGGTGAGGAAATCTACATACATTTCAGCCTCTTGTCCAGGGTGCACTGCTGAGCTGTGACTTCCTTCTGTTTTTGGAATTCAAGAGCAGGCTTCAGTACAGTACACAGCAAAGACATGGTTTGAAGTGATTGTACTTTTTATTTTCAGTCTCTTAATCCTGCTTGGGAAGGGAAGTGGAGAGTGAAGCATTGGATTAGGCACGGGTTTGGCAGGTGGCTGGAATGCAATGTAGTGTTGCAGTCCTTCCCTCGTCCCTGAGGTGGGGATCACCATGCCTGCAGCAGCCCTACCTCGCGGTGTCTCAGCTGAATATTTCAGTTTTGAGCTGGGGGAATTAGAAGGTTCCTATTAGGTGGATCAGGGCTTGAGTTTTCTTGCAGCTGAAAGATACCCTTTGGTATGTTGAGAGGCAGAATAAGGGAACAGGAGCGAGACGCAGTATGTTTAAATGGACTGGAAAGGTGGGTCCTCGCTCCCAAGCCTGCACTGGGCACTGCCCTGAAGTCAAATCCCTGTGCAGAGGGATGTTTAATCTGTGCTCACAGGCATCCAGGGGAAAAAAATTGCTGCTCTGTTCCCTCCCTCCCCACCTCCTCAGATAAATTTCATTCATAGCCTAGATGTCCAATTGGTTGATTTATGGTGTAAGGGATATTTTTTAAATTTTTTTTTCTTCTCTCAGCTTTGCTCTTAAAAAGCCATCTGAGTTCAGTTCTCCCAAGGCAGGACGAATATTTTCTGTCAGTTTGATTGATCTGTGAATAACTCTGATGTTCCAAGGCATAATGTTAATAGAGTTTGTGGCGTAAAGTCATATGAAGAAAATCTAAAAATAAAGAGCGGCTTGATTAACGTCCACAGCCTAAAAAAAGCACTGCTTGTGGAGCGGCCAGAGACTGGCAGTATTTGGAGAGGAGTTTTCTAAAAGAGGGAGCTGGAAATCACTGTGTCTGGAAATGGGACTAAATTGTCTTCAGAATAAGTTTCTTTAATTGAAACCAAACTGAAAGTTTTCTTCCTGGGAAAGTGCCAGTCCCAGCTGGAGAGCCCATGCTATGTTGTTGGCAGTGCCTGGGCTTGGCAAGGGACAGCTGGGAGGAGAGGGCAGGAGGCTCCAGATCTGCTCACTGCCCCTGGAGGCCCCCATGGGCTCTCCCAAACCAAGTAATCTGGTCTTTTGCATGGTGCAAAGGCTCTTTACTGATACTGCTGGATTTTTCTTGAGGTGTTTCTGATCCAGCTCCAATGCCTGACAACCTTTTCAGTGAAGAAATTTTTTCCTAGTATCTGATCTGAACCTTCTGTGATGCAACTTGAGTCCAGTTTCTCTTGTCCTATCACTTTTTCCTTGGGGACCTCTACCTGTCTGTAACTTTCTTCGAAGTAATTGTAGACACAATTGGAGTGGTGAATCTTGGTCAAAGAGAAATCCTATCATCTTGGTGAGTAGGATCAAGACCTGATTGCTGAAGCTGTGTCTCTTTCTCGCTCCCCTGTCTCCAGAATCCTGAGGGAGCATGTGCAGCAGCGCCAGGGCAGGTCTGAGCCCCGGTTGGGGCAGGTCACAGCCATAGGTCACCTGATGTGCTCTCCTGGGAGACAGGGAATGCATACTACATTGAATCCGTGCAGGATAGTGATATTTTTCTGAGGGCAAGCCAAAGTTTTGCACGCTTGTGCAGAGCTGAGAAGCTGGCAGGAGCTCCTGGTGTCTGGGAAGCCCTGAGCCTGTGAGGAGGTACAGGCGTGGCAGAGGTGCTGTGTCTCCTCTAGGTGACTGACACCCATCCACTGGAGACCATAAACATCCTCTTCTACTTTGCTCTTCACCCCCTGCCTACTGCTATTGTGAGCAGGATCCCCCACAGCCTCCTGCAGGCTGAGGGAGCCATCTGAGCCATTACTGCTTATTAACAATATTCCCTACATGGCTGGAGCTTGTCCTCTTCAAGTGCTTGGAAATTTTGTTTGGGTTACCCTCTCCGGTCTAGATGGGCGCCCCCCCTAAAGTCCCTCATGAGATATGGATGCTGCCATATGCTATGGCTGTGCTGGCCACAGTGAGGGCTTGGCATTGTCAACTGGAAGTTTTGGTCCATGAGCCCTCCTCTCTGCACAGCTCTGGCTAAAAGCTATCAGGAGGAGGAAGGCCTTTTCTTTCAATCTTTTTTTTCACAGCCCCCCTCCCCCATTCATAGTCCCATTCTCTTAAAAACATTTAATAATTTTATCCAAACCAAGTGGGTGTTTTGGGTGGGTTTTTTTCGGTTTGGAGTTTGTTATTATTTCTGGATATAAACTCCAGGACTAAGTCTCTTGCACTGTCAGTAGGGAAGCTGTGAAGATTTTTAAAGATACGCTGTGACTATGCCTTACTGGAACTGTGTGGTAGAAAGGTTCATGACCTGATGACTGGGATATCACTTTCTGTCATTCCTTGTCAAGCTTTTCCTGTGTTTATGTAGTGTTTTAAATAGCTGGGCAAAAAGCAAACTAAGTCAACCAACCAACTAAACAACCAAAGGCCAGGACTGGAAAAACTCTTCAGATTAGGAAGAAATGCATGTGCTTGGAAACCAGATGTGGTTTTATTTGAAACAACACAGAACTATCACAGTTTATCTGGAGGAGTCCTTTTGTTGTACGTTTGTTTTTTTTAAGAGATGAAACAAGTTCAATGTTTAAAGACTTATAAGACTGGTAACCTTGTGACCACTGTTTTCAATTTTTAAGATGCTGTTGTAATAGTATTATGATAGGAAATATCCTCTGTCCTTTTCCTTTCAAAAGAATCCCCATTCTCCAAGAAAGCTGAATATTAAATGAGGCCTGGTGCATCCCCAACCAGTTTGTGATTTCATGTTAATGATACCATATGAGTAGAGCAACTCAGTCCTTGATGGCCACTTTGAGTCTTATTGGGAAAGTACTGGATGAAGCTTACTACCATGGGATGGCAGTTCTGACCAATATGAGATGCATGGAGCAGAAAAAAGTTTAGGATACTCTTCCTAAAGGAAAGATGAAATTTTTTTCATATTGGCCTTGTCATCAGAGACTCTCTGGTATGTCAGCTGGAACAGAGGATGGATCCCCACTGAGCACTAGATGTTTGACTGCTCTGGTACTAAAATGAAGGCAGATGCATTTGAAGAAGTTTGTGTGATGACTACTTGCTGTTTCTTCTGGCTCTGAATTTATTATTCACCAGAGTTAAATTCATAAAAGTGTGTAAGTTGCACATGGGGAAGTGGTAGAGGAAATGCATCATTCAAATATGTGCAACTGACTTCAAGAAAAAAAGCCACTAAGTGGGAAGGATAAGAAATGTTCAACAGGTTTTTTGTGAAAGAGAAAAGCCTTTGGTATTTCTACCAAGACGAGGCTGGTTGAGGCTTTAAACAACTTGATCCAGTGGAAGGTGTCCCTGCCCAAGGCGAGTGGGTTGGAACTAGAGTTTCTTTAAGATCCCTTCCAAGCCAAACTATTCTATGATTCTATTTGAGTGATAAGGACAGGAAGATTTGTGGCTGGCTGAGCAGACTGAGATATTGATCTAGTATTGTATTGTATTTTTTTAATGATATAGGATAATGATGCATTATCTTTCACTGTAGGAAATCATGGCTTAAAAGGTTTTTTTAGCAAAGAGGCTGTTGACTGTAGAAATAAAATTAAATGGAAGTTAGATGAAACTGGCTGGAAGAGATCCTGGAATTTAAAAGGGCTATTGTAAAGTAGGTGTTGGCACTTTTTCAGTGAGGGTGTGCCGCCCTGTAGCCTTTTTTTCCTAAATTAGAGGTTGCATGTGCCAGTAGAAATTGAGTGGAAACTGAGAGCTGCTGCCTTTTGCAGGACCCATAGAATGATACAAGGTCCAGCTTTGGGCGTGTCTGCTGGAATGTTTGGGATCAGTCCACGTGCAGTCCTTGTGCTGCACTCTGCGGTTGGGCAGAACTCTGTGGTGCTCAGAACAGGTGGACTATGAAATAACTTGCTGTTTCACAGATTAGTCTTCATGAAGAATATGTCCTATGCTTCATGTTTTTGTTTCTAATAAGCTCCAGGTTTTGTGCCTGTCCTGTTTCAGGTATGACATTTCAAAGGAAGAGGGTGAAGAGGTTGTGCATTGACTCCATGGTACTTTGAGCCCTCTTAGAGAGCATCAGTCACCTACCATGGTGGCATTTATCGGAATGTTTTGCTGGTGGGGTAGACAATTTATGGGAGATGTTACTAGCACCTGGTAAATCCTAAGGAAAGCTGAACACAGCCTTTTATAGTCTATCATAGAACAGCCTTCTGTTCGTGAAAGTGTGAAAATTATTGGTTTGCCTGTAGACTTCCTTGTTATGTCTCTGGTTTGGTAAATGTCATTATTATTTTAATAAAATTAAGCTTCCTTTACACTTTTAGCAATCTGCTGTTATGAAAAATCCTTTATTAAGGATTATTAATAATTTTTTAATCTTCATGGTCCAGAGCACAGTTGGGGAGGAAAAGGAGATGAGAGCTGAAAGTGGACACTTTCTCCTAACTACTCCACATTTCTTTTAAAAAACTTTTAATGAGAAGCCTTCAGCTTTCAATAGCAACCCATCTCTTTCATTTATCTGCATTTGTTTCTCCTGGGCAAAGTGTGCCATTAAAGAATAATAATGTTCATGGCATTCTGTGTGTTTTTAAATGCAAAGAAATGGTTGAACTGAAGAATAGCATGACTCTCTTGGTAGGTGCACATGAATTTAATAGTGCAGAGTCCAAGCTATACATACAGCTTTCTTTATCAACTGGCAGTCCTTTTGAAGGGATACTCGTAATTTCTCTTTTATTTTGTTTGCCTCTGCCCAGAGGCAGCATGTATTAAAAATAATAATAAGTACTTCTACCAGTGCCTGATGGGACGGCTTCGTAGTTTAGTCATCAGCTGTAGAAATATCTGG
The DNA here is from genome assembly GCA_025920805.1 of Petroica traversi. Lineage (NCBI taxonomy): Eukaryota > Metazoa > Chordata > Aves > Passeriformes > Petroicidae > Petroica > Petroica traversi. Next base: position 4,169,304 of record JAHLSL010000080.1, on the reverse strand, counting down.
CATTTTCAGAAATTAGGAGTCAAATGTCTCTCAGGATCTGTCTCCTCAGTACTGTTGTTACTGTTTTGTTAGGTTGGAATTTTTTCCTGCAACATATGAGTCCTGATCAGTCCTGGAGCTTTCAATGCTGGGTTTCAAATCATCTCTAAGTCTTGTGGAAATGTTGGCCAGGCTTTTTTCACTGGAACAAACACACCATTTCTGTGCTTCACAGCTTAGGAGTTGGTAAGGAAGATTCCTACACAGGAGCTCTAGGCTTCCTGCCATCTAATTTTAGGGCGGCTTGAAAAGCAAACATTTAGAAGAAACAAATGAATTGAACTCAGTCAGCAAAGGAATTGGCTACCAAAAAAGGGAAAAAAAAAAAAAAAAGATAGATCTTGGTATTAGTCCTGTGTCAATAAATCACATACCATATCAAGTTTCAAATATTGATAATTATTTTCTTTGACTGTCGCTTGATGTCCATTTTCTGAAGTTGAGACAGAGACAGAAGAGTCAAACTGCCAAGAATTTCTTTTTTATCTTCATTTTCCTCCACTGAGAAAGCTAATTGTATCGCTTTCTGAACCACTTAATTCATTGCCTGTCATGCACTTCTCTCAGTGTAAACTTCCTTGGGGCTATCGCCACAGTCCCAGCAGAGGAGGAAATTAGGGTCTCTAACAGAAATAACCTACAGCTTACATAGCATAAACAAATATTGGAAAGCAAACACTGACAGGTTGGGGAAAAGTGTTTTTTTAAAAAAAGGAAAGTAATAAAAAAGAAAATATTAAATGCAAACATAGTGCCCTGCAGTGTTTAAAACACTTCCTTATAGTCTGTCAGGCTACATGTTCAGGACCTTTGATCAGGATGGAGGTTGTTTATTTCCTGTACAAACCAGCTTATACATTGATCAATGCATTGTTGATATAGGGAAGGCATTCATTCCCTTTACTGGTCTGTTTGAGGGGCCTTGGACTTGACAACAGTATGGTGAGCATTAACATGGGAATCCAAGTCATGGAGAAAATGCGAAGAGAAACAAGAGGATGGAGTTGATCACCTATTTAAGGGAAGAATGCTTGGAAGAGCTTCTGTGGAAAGAAGTGCAGTGGAGTGAAGGTTGTTCACACTTAAAAGAGACCATTTGGGGACCACTGGCCTAAATAATCAAGCATTTTCCTTACTGTACCTGCTGCAAGAGTCCTGTAATAGGAGTTGTTTTTGACTGGTCATACATACCCTGTGGAAGGGGGAAGACATTAATACTAAAAGAAATTAACAAAACAACAAAAAAGTCTTCAAAATAAACCATCTACCTTAAAACTGTGCTTCATTTTGGTGCAAAAATTTAGCATGTTCTTCAGGGTGGACCTGAATGCAGAGTTATGCGAAGAATAACCTTAACTTTGTATGCACAGTAATGGGATCTAAAATAACTATTATTAGAAAGGCAAACTTGCTTAGCTGGAAGGTGAAGGATTATTTACTTTTTGTCCCAGCTGTTTTAAGTCTGAGGTATCAGATTTAAAGTGATCCGCTGGAGATCTGTAATGAAGCTGTGCAGTTTTCTACCACTGGATCTTGTGGATGCCAGAAGTTCTCGTGCCAACAGCAGCATCTGTATTAATTCATGAAAGAGAAGTCTGTCAGATGCTCTTAAGAAGAGAAAAATCCCCTCCAGTTCCTGAAATGTGGGAATTGCAAATCTCTCTGTTGCTGTCTGTAGTTATTACTTTGGAATTTGCCTGGTTTTACTCCACCATACACATTTTGTTGTGGACCACTATCAGGCAATATTTGGGTTAGGGAAACCTTTGGCCTGACCTCTGTCAGTCATTCCCATGACTCATGGAGCAAAGGTTAACTGCAAACCACACTTCGGGAACCTCCGAACCCCACTCATTTTTAGCAGAGCACTAATTCAATAATATTGTGGTTATTTAGACTAAGACTGGGTGGGATGAATTCAGTTTTCCATCTCAGTCTCCATGTTTCCTTTGTCACTTAAAGTTATTTTCTGTCTTTGTGAAGCACTCTGTAAAACATGAATAATGGCTCTTTTCTGATTGTATGTGTTATTTCTTCTAAAAAAACAGGTCCCCAGCATGTATTTGAGCACCGCTCTGGGGTTAGTGGGCATTTTCAATGCTGTTATCCCACCATGAGGAGCATGAGGTGAAATATCATCTTCCTCGAAGTGAGTGATGCAGAGTAAGAGCCTCCTGTTTGCAGAGAGGGCAAGCTGTTATCTGTTAATATGGCAGCATTTCGCCAAATGATTAGACTGTCAGAATTGTAGCAATTTGAACACGCTGAACAACCTTTTATATACACAGGAACAAGATGCCAGCGTTGGATTCCTAAGGAGGAGTAACATGCGCTGGAGATTGACAAATGCTTGGCAAACCCATGTTCCTGGGGCTCATCAGACATTCATGGCTCTTATGCAATGCTGATGAAGAGCATACTCAAGTGGCTTCATCATAGCCTGGGTGACATCTGGTGACATGCAGTTAGGCCTGTCATGTTTTTTGGGGATGAATTCATTTTCACAATATTTGAATAGAATCCACTTATGCAAAGTGGAAATATTCTGGCATATGCAAGTGATTTTTGAGGCTAATATTTTTGGTCCATCTTGTATTTGGTGACAAAAGTGTAATTAACGGCACTTAGCCACGTGCTGTTTTATGGAATAGTTTTCTGGATTTCTGTGCTTCTTTCTGGCTCTGCTCCTCCTCTGCTCCCTGCTGATGAACGTAGCTGTAACTGTTGGGATGAGGAGGAGAGACCACAGGTACACTTGGCAGTTTCCTGTGGTTGTAACTGGCGCTCCAAACAAATGTGTCTGCTGGCAAAAGCTGGCTTTTTTCTCCCTCCAGCAGCTGGAGAGTTTACATTGCACTAAACAGAGACTTGGACACTAAGTGGTTTTTGATCCTCTGATATGCTCTGCTTCATTAGTGGAGTATATTATTTTTTCTCTACCAAGTTAGAAGGTTGTTCTGCTTTGGTGTTGCTAAAGACAAGTGTTAGGAATTGCATGGCTTAGGTTTTTATTTTCCTTGAGCTCAAAAGATGACTGTGGGTTGGATCCTGCATTGCATCTGAGCTGAACTCAGGTTTAGAAATGGTTAGGAATCTGTTAGGAGTTCTCTTAGGAGCTTTAACTTGTTCTTCGGCTGTCTGTGACAGAGGTGTGCAGAAAGTAGGATTTAATTGATCAGAAAATGCTTCAATGTTAAAAATCCAACTGCAAACAGCACATTTTGTTTTTCAAGCACTGTTCTTCCTGACAGATGTCAGAGTTTCTGTGGCAAGTGGATGTAGGAAAACATGCATTTGGGAAAAAATGCATTTTTTCCTGAAAACATGCTTTTAGAGGACAAGTCTTGCCTAGAATTATTGAAAAATATGCTTTCTGAAACTTCGGGGTGTTGGAAGTCTGTGTTGCACTGAGGCATAGTGCAGAACTGTGCGTGGTAGCCTTCTCCAGCATATGAAGGAGCCTCTGCCAAGCGACAGGGATAAAACTTGGGTCATTTCATGTTTCTGACCTGAAACTCAACAGCGAGATAGTAGTTATGTCCTGTATGATGCCAAGGTGTTATGTAACTGGACATGGCCAGGCTGTGCCTCACTACCTGAAGCTGGGTGGAAACTCCTTGGCCCTGTTCTTCTGATCAGTAGTGTGTAACCTTTGTGCCTCTAATAACTCTAATGCGGAAGACCTTATGGATTAAACCAGTGCCGTGTGTGTGGTCCTTGCAGTAAGTGAGATGCAAGTTGGAGCAGGAATGCAAATCCACTTTGACATTTTGTCCTGCTTTTGGTGGGAGCATCCCAAGAGCTACTGATGTGAAACACACATTTAGCAGCTTGGGTAGGGGTAAATTTGCTTTCTGTAGTCCTAGTCACACCCAAAAGCTAATGATTGTTTTGCTGAAAGGGATCTTTGTGTGTCCAGCTGTGGAACAAGGGGGAAAAAATGCTAAAATAGAGTTTCCAAATGCATTAAGACTCGGAAGCAGCTTGTGCTTCCGAGTCTTAATGCATGCTCTGGCTTAGGCTCCATTTAAGACTTGCCCCTTGGAGACAGGCTGGCAGGGCTCAGGTGTACTGTGGAGGCTCAGGGCAAACTCATTCCAGGTTAGCCTAAAGCAGCATACCAGATGATGAAGTATTGGGAAACTCTTATTTTAGCTCTTTGCTTCTGTGTCTTTGAGAGAACGTGATCATGAATGCGAACCCTCTCCTTCTTTTTTTCTTTTTTGTTCCTTTCCAGTGCAGTACTGTTATGATTTTAAAAACACCCCCCAAAAACCTCATATAACTTCCGAAGTGCCTATCACTAGGTAAGGATAAAAAACATTTCTCGGTGTTAAAATGGGCATTTTGAGAGTACCATCAAGGCATTTTGGAGAATAGTGGTGTTTTATTTTTAATGAGAAGAACTGAGGAATAAAAAATGGTAGCCTTGGAGAATTGCTGATCAAAGGTTTCTTCATTGTAAAACAAATGAAAGGTTTCAGTCCTAGAAGTGATGAATAAATTGATAAATTTTTAATATGACGAACAGGCTATAAATGGTAATTTAATTCTTTGGGGGAGAGAATCATTTAAGCACTGTTTAAAAAGTCCAGATTTTTTTCCTGTGGAGATTATAATGATAACTGAGGGGAGGGCTGGGAGAGTGTGGCCAGGGCTGTTGTGCTCAGCGCTGCTTGCACTCAGTGCTCATGTCCTTCCCGGTGGTGGGAGCTGGATGCCTGCTGGATGCCTTGGTTGTGCCCTTTTCGTTTTTTCCATGTGCATCTGGGGACTTCAGCCTTGGGGGGAAAAACTGAATGTTTAAAATAAGAGTTCAGACTTACCATGCTCACAGCCTCCCTGTGTCTTGGCTTTGCAAGAGGTAAAGCCCAGGGGGGGAAGTGATTGGGACTGAGTGTCCCCTACCCCAAGCCTACCCCTCTGCTCAGTGCCAGGGATGTGGGATTGGAAATGGACCCTCCTGGAAGGAACAGATTGCCCGGGGTGCTGGTGCAGAGGGGTCTCAGACAGCACAGAGCAGGCAGGAGGCTGGGACAGGAGTTCTTAGAGAGGAGGAGCATGGCCTTTGTGGGGTAAAGCAAGCATTATGAAATGTAGGCTGGGGAAGGGGCATTTAATGGCACTCGCCTAGGGCAGCTTACTGCTGCCACACTGACAGGCTGATGGGTGCTGCCAGATTTGCATAATAGCACCACAGATAAAGGCCTTGAGGTCCCTGCTGATTGCCTCTCCATTGCCCACTGCACACATCCCTTGTACTGGGCTCATCCTCCTCTCTGTAGCTGTGACCCACTTTTCACTTTCTAAACCCGATTTTATTTGTCATTTGTGGGGTAGCCTGGCCCAGCTCTGGGAGGAATTCCTGTCAGCTCCTATATGGTGCTCCTGCATGGCCAGTGGCTGGGACCACAACCCACTGCTGTGTCCCTCTCTGGGCTGTGCCCTGGCACGTCTCAGCTGCCAGTTTCCCAGTCTGTCTTCCAGTGATGCTGTCACCCTCACTTTTCCCCCTGCCTTCTCTCGGCAGTGTTTTGAAAGTTAAAACAAAGAAAAACAGAGGGAAAAGGGAAATATTTGCCTCTTGCTTGACATTAATTCCCTGATCCTAATCTTTATTCATGTTTCCATCCCCCGGCAGTTCTCTCTCCTTGCTTTTGTGCCACTCCTCTCTCAAGCCTGGTGGGTGAGGACGCTCCACCACAGCCGCTGTTTGGAGATGGACTTGCTTCACAGACCCATGTGGCTGAGCTGTGCTCCATGTCCCCTGGTAACAGCTATTTTGGAGAGAGAAATGTGCTACTGCTCGCACTAGTGATTGAATTCTGACTTCTTTCTGACTCCTTAGAGCAATGCAGGAAACAAAATTAGTTGTATTTGCAAGGCTCAGAACAGGATCTGTTTTGCAAGTGGCTGTGTCTCTATCACAGTTGAATATCTTTGATGCTTTCAACAAAATAAAAAGCATAAAATGCCCACTCTGACTTAAACAAAAATGTTTGCTAAGGAAAGGTAATGTTTTTGACGAATTTTGGATTCCTGTATCAGTTCATACTGAAAAAGCTTAGAAGGCACGATGGGACTTGTTAGTCATGGGCATAATTTTTTGGCCAGCTTTCGGCTTACAGGGAGCCACAAATGTGCGTGTACATTTGTATGTGTGCATTCAGACCTTTGCTGTGTCACTGGATTCCTGATGATATGCCTAAGCTCTAACAGCTGGTCACAGTGGTAGAAAGCTCCAAACTTAGGGGCAGGGTTGAGCTCTCTGACTTTAAACCTGTGAGGACTGCAGATGGACAGCGTTTATACTGTGAGAAGTTTTAGGAGTTTTATTTGCAGCTTAAATAGCAGCACTACCCTCCCTCCACCGCTGCATCCTTTTCCCAGCCCAGAAAATGAAAAGTGCACCTATAAGGTTTCATAATTTAATTTCTTGGTTTGTATCAACTTCAGGTGTTATCATTAAGAGCATAACTGAAGTTGATTCCACTGTGCTGACAGGTATTTTATTTTTCAGCCCCGAGGTCTGACCAAATGTTTGTTTTAGGTGGAATCTCCCATCCCTTCTAAGTACTCTTCAGCTTTACTTTGAATGGCTGTTCCAACTGGTTGTTAGTAGCCTGAAATCAAACCAAAATCCTGAAGAAGGTTGAACAATAATGCCTGGAGGTTGCATTGGTACAAAAGTGCTTCACCTTGGGGAATTCATATCTATATCTAGCTCACTGTTCTCTTTAAGAGCTTGTGGGTCTGATTCAGCCTCGTGTTTATTTTGCAGCATTGCTTTGGGTAGAGCTGCTGCTGTTTTTTCACTGATGTGTGAGATCAGAGCATGCCTTGTGGAGTTTAACTCTTTGCACTGACAGCAATAAGCTTCTGAAAGCTCTGTGAGCCGATTTTCAGCCAAGTGATATTTGCTGCTCCTGTTTTTCCCCTGTGTCTTCATCAGGGCAGCAGAGGGAACTTGAACCTCTGGAGAGATGGCAGAGAATGCTCAGAGGAGCCCAGACTTGTCAGTGTAGCCTTTTTATCAAACAGGCTTGTGTGAATCCATATATTTATGCAAATTTTATTCGGTTTTGACCCAGTGAAAGGTTTTGCTTCAGCAGAGAAATAAACCCTTTAAATCTCATCAGCTTGGATGTTTTAACAGTGCTAATGCACTCAAACCTGAAAGTTGTATTGAGTCTGTCCACAGTTCCCTCCTCTCTCAGAAGCCTGGCTGAGAGAAGTGTGCAGAGTAAACCAGCACAGTGAGAGCTGAGAGTATCTACAATGTTTGTGAGGATGTTATTATCTTGAGTGTATTTTCACTGGACACCCTTGCTCACCATTTTTTATTATTTTTAACATCTGTGTTTTAAAGGAAAACTGAAAAGTTTCTTTGTCTGGCAGCATGGAAATACCTGGATTCAGATGATTATGAGTTTAATTTGCTGGCCCTTGAATACCTGCCTTCGCTAACACTGCACTCTAGTGACTTGCACCATTGTGTTTGCTGTGCTCGCTCTTATCTTCCAGATTTGTGTGTCCCTAGATATTGCTTGTTCAGCTGTTGCTGTTCAGCTTAGCTGTTCAAATTCTGGTTGCCTGTCCACGCTCCAGCCCTCTGCTCATAGCAGAGGTTGAGCCCCTGCAGTTTTTTTCTGTCCCTCTTAGACTTGTCCAAGAGAGCTGTGAATCTACCTGTGCTGAATGGGTGGCATTGATGGCAAAACTGCTAATGCCACTTAATTCCAACTCTAATAGTGATGGCGAAGTAATAAGTCAGTGCTGGACAGAGCATCATTTAGTGATGTGAAATGCATTTCTTACTTGGCTGCAAGAGGCTTTCATAGCCACTAGCTCTCCTACACTTGTAAACGGCTGTGTGGTTTATTTGCTTTATTGTGGTATTGGTTTTGAATAACTTTATATGAGTTAAACCTTAGGAAATGGATAAAATATAAAGGGAAATATGGGAGGAGTGACAGTCAATCAGATAGCATATGGAAATAAAGATTGACAGGAAAGGAGGTCATAGCTACCAGCACTATTATAGCAATGTGCACAGATAAATCCAGAATCTATGTTGCAAAACTGTTCCTTTAATTGGAAAATGGAGAATTTCTTGGCACAGACTTCAAGTGTTGGAAATAAAAGATAAGTAAAAAGAAATGGTATTTTTTTTGTAGACACTCTTCTGTGGGCTAGCAAATGTGAAATATGATTACTTATGACTCCTGTTCATTTAAAAGGACACTTTGTTACCAGTTTTATGGCTTAAGTTCCCAAAATTAAATTCTTTATTTGTATAGCTGAGATTAGATTAAATTTGATATTCATCCTTAACACAATTGGTAATTTTGGATCTTTGTTCTTAATATTCAGAGGATCTCAGAGTGACTGAGGTGGGAAGGCACCTCTGAAGGCTTTCTAGTCCAAGCCTCTGCTCAGAGCAGGGCAAGTGACAGCAGGTTGCTCACAAGCCGTTGAACTTGGAGCATTTGCATGGAGGGTGACTCCATGATCTCTCTGGGTAACTTGTGCCATTGCCTGACCACTCTCATGGTGGAAAAGTGCATGGTTTTCTCTTACATTTAAAAAGAGTTTCCTGTATTTCAGTTTGTTCCCATTGTGTCTTGGCCTTAATAATAGTCCTCATACAAATAACTCATATTCAACCTTTTGTTAAATTATATTTGCTCATTCATCCTTGTAGTTTTCTGAAAAAATTTAGATTTTTTTTTTTTTCCATAGGGAATGTGGCGGAATCAGGGCAGAAATACTTTTTTTTCCCAGAAATCAAATGTGACGTTAGGTCTTCAAAAACTAGTGTATATCACTGAATAAGAACTCTCACTTCCCCCCCCCCCCCCCCCCAGTTTTATATGTGAGAGGGTTGTTGGTTCCCCACCAACCCATTAAGGGATATATTTATGACCAAATAATATTTTATAAGATCTTTATTTTAAGTAGCCTCTTCAGTGGATGTATTATGTCATAAAATTTATTCAATACAAGATCAGATTTCTGTTTTTTAAAGAGTGTCATAAAAAATAAAATTTTTGTGGGGAAAAAAGAAAGGCAGTAACAGCTGTAAGCTTTGAAGCCTCTTTCCCCACTTTCCTCTTCCTTAATTAACTTAAAATTGCACTGGACAATCCTCAAGTAATGTGCAAAAGTGGCATTTAATAGATAGAAATTATCAAGAAACTTTCAGCTGTCCTCTGGGAATATGCTTTAGTGCTTCTGTGTTCTTAAGGCTGCCAAAAATAACCCCAGTAATTCTCAGACTCTTTTGGCAGATGAAGGCAGAATGACTGGTTTTACAACAATCAAGATCAGATGGTGGCAGATCTATCACACACTTTTCTATATTAAGAAATATGTACACTAGGAAATAAGCCGTGATCATTTGTTCCTTCTCTTTCCATCAGTTTGTTACTAGCAAGTTACTGTTAGCATTAGCATCTGTGAAAGATGGAAGACAGTAAGAGTTCAAATCAGTTGTGCTCTACGTGCTTTTTATTTGAAATATTCCTAGTGTGGTTTCACTGCTGTCTTGGGGAAAAAAAAAGTTCAGTTTTCTCTTTCACCTAATATTGAGAAACTGCCAGACACACTTTGATACTTCCGTGGCTTGAAGCAGCGGTGACCACAAAGAAAAAGACACCTTTTCTGCTGTGTCTTAGCTTTTTTCAGTGAGAGGTGAGCTTATACTGTTGGCAAGAGAGACTGCCTTTGTTCTGCTAAGATGTATCATTTTAGCTGTGGATGAGTCTTGGGAAACAAAAGCATTTAATTTTCTATCCCAACCAAGTTTGTGAGAAACTACAGCTAACACCACAGGGCATTTCTGCTGCATTTGCAGGAACAACCTTGGCTCCTTTTGTATTTGCCTGTTTCTTATGAGAAATTCCTACACCTTTCTTGGTAATTTTTGTTTTCCTAAGGGTTTTGTTCTTATAAACTACTCTTATATTTTCTTGTATTTACCTTTATCTTCAAGAAGTTTTCCAGTCTACCCAGAAGCACTTGTAAAGTCGCTCCTGCATAAACTTTAAGTAAGCCTGATACATGCCTGTAAAATTGTAATTCTATTCATGCTGAAAATGCAAAACCTTCTCTTGTCAGGGTGTGCACTCAGTCTTGCTGATGTTTGGTACCATCACAGAGATTTGAGTAATCTCCTATTTGGGGGTGTAGTTTCACGAGCTAAGATAGACAGTAGAGTCTGCATCCAGTATTAAATCAGGACCACCCTTATTTTCCTTCATTGTCATGAGTCAGACTCCATGTCCAATCAGACATCCTGTAGTCAAAGATAAATGAATTGATCAGATCTGAAAACTCTTTATGAGGAGTCATACTAGTCTCAGTTCCTTTAGGTAGTTTGTTCCACCGTTACAATTCAAAGCTTGACTTTTGGCCTATCTGTCTTGTTTACAAGTCTGCATGCAAAATAATAAAAGGATTCAAAAACTCCTTTCCTTTAGTTGGAGCTTTGTAATATAAGCTATAATTACTTTCCTCTGTCATAAAGAGCCCAGGTCTGGACTCAGGAAACAGGGATGTTGCAAGAGCCCAGAAGGTTGATGCTTTGTTATAATTATTCAGGAGTCTGCTGATAGGAATGCCTGCCCTGGCGTTCCCAGCATCTGGCCTGTGTCAGGCTGAGAGGGAAGCTCCATCCGTTTTTTTCCTCTTCTTTTTTTTCCCTTCTGATCCAGAGGACAGCCGCAGGAGGATACCTCCCTGGCTGGCAGCCAGACCCCGGAGCAGTGCTGCTTTCCTCTCGGTTTCCCCACGCGGTTTGTGCCTTCGCTCTGCCATCTCCTTAGCAACTCAGAGCATACCAGCAGCACACAGCCACACAGCCCCCGGGAGCTGCAGCTCTATTTATAGGCAGCTGAGCCTGGATGAAAATTTCCAGAATGCATCTATGGGCAACAAAAACTTATGGGTCCTGCTGAAGGATCTGTCTTTGTGCCGTGTCTCAAAGTCCTGCCCCTCACAGGATGTTCAGCCTTTGCAGTAGCACACACTCACTCTGACACATAGCAAGGATTTGCTGTTTACATAGCTGCTAATTAACCTTCCAGGAATCACCTTCTCTGTAACCCAGGTTAGGAAGTGAAATGCAGGTGCAAAAACAACAGCCTGGGGTAATAACATGTTGTAACAGGCAAAGTCTCAAGGATGATGCCATGTTTTGGGTGTTTTGGTTTTTTTTTTTTTTGTAATTCAGGGATATGGCCTAGTGAAATCTTAGAAAACAGGAGATGAAAATATTTTTTCTGAGCTTTGTGGTTAGGTTTGGTTTTTTTTGTTTGTTTGTTTGTTTTTTAATTATGTTTCTTCAGGCTGAATTCTACATCAAAACCAGGATTTAATCACTGGTTATATTGCTTACTGTTGTTCTGTGAAGGTTTATTGATTCAAGCTTTTCCCTTAGTCATGTGGCTGAGAAATTAAGTAAAGAATGTGTGGTGGTGCTAAGAATGACTCCAAGTATTAAATAAATAAATGATAATTCATTAAAACGGGTGTCCCACTCAAGGTTGATGACCTTGAGTGGGACACCTGTTTTCATGAACTTTACATACATACTGAGCTGAAACAGTGAGATGCCAGTGAAGGAATTTAGTATTTTTTGGGAGATAATGCCTTTTAAGTGAATCTGATGAGCTTTTTGGAGATCCTAAAGTTACTTTATCTAGTAGTATGGCAACTTTGTAATCTGGGCTAAACCATAATTAAAGACTTCCATAGGCAATGAGTTTTTTCTTTTCTTTAATCCCTGTATCTGGAGCTCAAATACCAGTGTAGGAGATTTTGTGTCATGATCCTAGGGCATCCCTCCAAGATTTCCCTCATAACCTGCATTTCCTGCAAATGACTGCTAATGGGAATAGCCTGGGAGGAAATGTCACTCTGCTTTTGAAACACTTTTTGATGTCTCAAAGTCATGACTCGAATTATTCTCCGGGACACCATGGTGAGAAAACAATGCCTATCTTAGGAGTAGCAAGGAAAGTCCAACACGGCATTTCACCTAGTCCAGTTGGTAGGAATATAGGAATTACATGCCTTTGTGTGTGCTTCTACATGCAAGGAGAACATGGTGAGGTGAAGACATGCACTGTATAGGCAGGTTGATTGACAGCCCAGCTGGTGCAGATCAGTAATTGGAAATTCACTGCACATAAATCTTCTAGTACTTACTGTGAGACATGGGAAGGAGAATATCTGAGCTCTGAAGCAGTTAACTCTTTCAGGGCCATCTGTGAAGATGTTCAGCTTTCAGAATAGCAAGACTATTCAAGTATTTCTCTTTAAAGCCTTCTTTTTTTTGTTGTAGCAAGAAGAGTGCTGGTGGAGAAAAAAGCCACCACCATGCACTTCAGTTGATAGCATTTATGTGAATAGCCTTAAATATTTAATATTTATTTCTTTTACAGTGCAGCTTCAGATTATCTTGGAAAAATCATCTTTGTATTTGGTGGTGAACGCATTTTTGCCTTTACAAAATGCATCTTGCACATGTTGCCTGCCAATTTCATGTCTGATTTACCTGATTTGTGTCTCCACATTGGTGGGCTTATTGTATGTTTGTCCATGTGCCAGCAGACACTGCAACTGTATTTTAAGAGGTCTGTTCATGTCTAAATATTTATATTCTTTTCCATGAGGCTGAGACTGATTGTATGTGCTAGCAACTTTATCCCTGCATCCCCCTTCTTCCCCCAGTCCAAGTGTGTGGTTTTGGTATGTTTTCCTTCTCGCTTGATTTCAACCCTCTGGTGAATTCCACAATACAATTTTTAATGTATAATTGGTTTCTGGTGACCACATTTTTTCTCATTTATTTTGGACTGCCTCTCTTCTGTTACACACATATTTGTCTCTTCATTAATGTCAATATGAATTACAGATGAGGGGCTAAGTGTGGATAAATTGGAAACTACACGAAATGGAAGGCAGCATTTAACTTTGTGAATTATTTGTGTGGGCACAGGACAGCTAATGAATACCTGAGGATCTGAACAAACAAGCAGTGCCAGCGTGCAGCACTCCTCTGTCAGCGCAGTTCACAGCATGGTGGCTGCAGAAGATTTGGGGCAGTGCAACCCTGCTGGGTTTTAAGCCCACTCTTCTGGAAAGTCCTGTGGGTAGATGGAAGTGATGGTTGTGGTTTTGGAGCCAAAAGCCGTGCTTGCTTCTAAGGGAACAGTTGTCTATGTACAGTAAATAGAAGACTGAACAGTTTGCATCTCAGTCCATAATGTACTGAGACTTCTCTTGACCCTTAAAATGGTGTAAAACCAGTCCAGAATATTGTTTCTTGCTGTAAAAATACAGTGCTTGGATGAAAGCCTTCCTTCAAGATGGGCCATGTTCTCCGCTTCACTGCCTGTGGTAACACTTTATTCATTTATGTCAGGAGAAAACCTTTTGTCTTCAGCTGAACAACTTCTGCTTTGCTTGCGGTGCCCTGCAGAAACATTACAAGAGGTTTCCTTGAAGGGAAGCACTTGGCTATTTTCTAAGCTCACTTTCAAAGTACTCTGAATTAATTATAAATGAGTAAAGCTGTCTGGCTGTTGATTACACAATTGCCTATGCTGGATTTCCTCTGAAATGTAAGCTGGTCCAATTGCAGTAAAACGGGAGGTGCTTTCTCTCCCTCCCTCTCTTATGATCTGAACTATTCTCAGATCTACTGTTCTGATTTTTTTTAGGCTGCAATTCTGCCAGCCTTACATTTCCTCCACTTTCTCCCTTGCTACCTTATTTTTATTAGGCTTTCTTTTTGCTGCACTTAGGCCCATATCCTGTTATAATTTCCATAGAAAGTAGTTAACATGCATTGATACAGTGCCTTTTTGCACTGAACTAACGCAATGCATTTTATTTATTTAAAGGATTCTAAGTGCCTATAGTGTCTAAGTGTTTGACAAACACATAAAAATACACAGAAGTCAAGCACTTAGCTGCCCCAAGAGGATGGGTTTTCCTCTGTCTCTGCCAGGAACATCCATAAACCCTATTATTCATGTGCTGTGTAGCTTAGTAACGATTAAACTGAGGTCTTTGCTTTCTATATGGTGAACCCTGACCTGTTGTCTCCATCGTTTACCACAACCTGAACCTCACAGGATATGCTGTATTTTATCTCATTTCTCTTTTTTTGCCCTCATTTTTTTTTATAGTGCTGGGTATTATGGGCTGCAGTTCAAAAAAGTTTGTCACATTTTCACTTGGTTTACCACCTTCAGATGAGGTGGGAGATGGCTCTGTGCAAGTGTCATAGATGTCCTTTGCTCTGACATTTTTATTCTGTGTAAAATACCAGAAGTTACGGAGCTGTGAAGTCTCAGTTTGGACTGTAACAACTGTGTATAAGCTAAAGACCCCAGCCTGAGTTCTGGAGTGGAGGTCACTAGCCCATTTGAATCTCGGCACACATGGTGGAGATGCTGCTGCTCTGTCTTCTGCCCTTTGAGTCTCTTGGCCTGGATGTCCAGCACTGCTCTTGACCTTTCTACTTGTTGAGGAAGGATGAGTTCATAATGACTTAGGAAAGAGCAACCAAGGCAACACAAATTTATTCACCCCTGCCCCTCTCCCTTCTTCCTTATCTTGGTTTAGGGAGTTAAAGACAGATTATGAAAATAGATGAAGCTGTAAATTTTCTTCTCGTGACAATACTGCAGAATCTAAGGAAAATTATTGTTCTGGGCTCTTTTTCCCCCCATCTTTTCTGGAGATAGTAAACCAAGAGTTTGGTGGTCCTCCTGAGGCTGGTTAAGGATTACTTTAAAAAGTAGTCTGTACCTGCTGAGTTAGCATCCTCCCTGCTGATAATACCTTTTACTGTGCCAGACTTGGAGTCATGTACATTGAAACTAGATTGAAAGGGGAGACCTGAACCTTTATTATTTTATTTATTGTTGTGACTTGATGATATGTAGGAAATAGGGCAGAACTTGGAGAACATTAGTTTTGAGAATGACAGAAACTGTCAAAATTGTAAGACAATTACACTAATCCACCCTCTCCTAATAATGGGCACATCAATCTGGCCATCTGGAAACCTGTTAGAAATAGATAGTCTTTCAGAGTGATTTCTCTATTTTCTCTTTCCTCCTCTCTAAATGGTAACTGAGACCTGTATAGGCAAACCGTAGACTTTAAAGAATTTCCAGGGGGAGAGTGGGCAGGAGAAGAGGGGAAAGGAGTGGGGAAGGGCTTTGAGAAAAGCATTGCCAAACTAGTGGAGAACAAATCATCAGAAGATATGCCTTTTTACCTATTAATCTGGAGGAAACATACTTGAGCTACAGCTTGACCTTCCGGGATGCCCATCAAGTGGAAGGGTGAGCTCAGTAATCACTCCCTCCTGGTGTGCCTGAAGACCTCCTATGAGTTGTATCTTTCCAGAAACTTCCCAGGAGTCTCTCAGAGGAGGTGTCCACATACAACAAGGAGTTGTTTTGACTGCTCTGATGCAACGTGTATTCTCAGAATATGTTGATGAGGGTTTTGAGTGCTTGACCACAGTGGCAGGGTTGTGGTGTGGTATGTGCCGACACACTTCGTATTCTATTGAGCTGGCTTGCAAAAGGTGCTCAGAAAAGCTGCTCCTAAAATAAAACTGGAGAAAGGAGTAAAGGATGCAAGCTTGCAATGAGCAGGAGACAGAATCCTAGGCATTTGCAGTCTCTTGCCAAATTTATCCATTTCTTTTCCCATATTCTCTCTCCATTTCTGAGGAATGGTGCTTAGCAGTTACTTTCTGTCTTCGAAGGTAATAGATATGAGAATCTGTGATGTGGCAGAGTTTTTAATTTGAACTGGTATTAGCATGTGTTGGAGATATATATTCAAGCTAAGTGACACTTAAAATATATTCCATGTTGTATGCAAATATCCTATAGAAAGGCCTGATGTATCAGTGACCAAAATTAGCAGTGGAGCCATACCAGCATATAATCTTCTCAGTGAAATCACAGAACGCTACATACCAATTTTCTTAGGTACTTGTGATGCTCCTATGCATACTGATTTTCCCTTCCCACTATCCCATGTAGTGCTTCTTCAGTAAACTTTGGCTGATATACCCTAACCAACACTGCAGGCTCTTTTGGCTCTGTTAAGGTAGAAGCCTCTCTCTGTTTTTGAGCCAGTTCTGTCCCTAAGCTGGCAAGCCAGAGCACTGGGGGAAGGTTTCCTTGCTACAGAGAAGGAACCAAAGTGTGCTAACTCAGTCTGCACTGGGAGAAGTGATTGGAGGTATGGTATAGAAGAGCTCTGTCTTGTGTTCATGCTCGGTGTGAGCAGAATCAGGGGTAAGAATGAGAAATTCATCATGGAACCCTAAACACGAGGTGGACTGCATCAAGCCAACAGCAGCATCAGCCCAGGCTGACTCAGTGGGGCAGGCAGATGCCACAGGAGCTGTACTCACTACCTGCAGCTGCCTTGGGAACCACAACCACAACCAAGCACTTACAGTATGAATTTCTTACAGTGTTACTTTAAATTTTATTTTTATTTCAGTTCATTCTAGAAAGAGCTCCTTCCTCTCTAGTAAATTACAGATCTTTCTGATGCTACAGCCAGAAGCATGAAAAGTGTCCCAGCTGCTTCAACCAAGCTTGCTTGAGTGGTTGTATCTGCCATGAAGCCATGGTAACAGATGCTTTATCATGGTATGGTCAGTGGTCAGAGCCTTCTGGACCCTGATTAGATTTATGTGGTTTGTGCTGATATTTGTAGCTTCACTGTTGTGAACAGCAATGCTGTTCGGTCTTGTTTAAAATTAGTTTGGGTTTGCTTATCTGTTCTGCAGTCAGATTTCAGGAACAGTGTCATTCACCACCCTGCTCTCACAGAGCAAGAGCAGCTCTGGTGGGAATGGTAAGAAAAAAACTATTGCTCTCTAAGTTTGTGTTCTGTCATATTTTGTAAGACCTTTCTCAGAAGGGTATGTTTTGCAGACCCACTGAAAAGGGACTTAAAAAATGGGAAAATTAGATCCAGTCAAGATTGTTTGGTCACTTAAAAATAAAGTGCCTTTAGAGAGTTCGTTAGCATCATGAGGATGTAAACAGGACTTCCCAATTCCCAGTTCATCAAAACACAATTGCTTTGGCATAGAATATAGTGAGCCCCTCATGCCTAGCTGGGAGATGTGGACACCTTCTGAGGAGCTGGGGCATGGAAGGGATGCAATGGGCACTGCAGCTCCTTTTGGGATTGTTGGACCTCTGTGGTGGATGCTGTCAGAGAGGTAATCACCCAGCCCCACAGATTGGCAGCTGCACATTACTGAAACCCAATTTTCAAAGAGGAAATTGGCCTTTTATCTTTGGTACTTGCTACATAATGGTGCAGAGCATTAGTCAGCTGAACCTCACCATGGTTTACTGCCAGGTTGTAAATTGTAATTGGCTGACTAACCTTCTCTGATGTTAAGTGCCTTAAAAGGTTGTTTTTCCTTTATTTTAGTTTAGGTTTAGTTTCTGGCTTTATGTGTTCTCTCTGTTTATTCTGATACTAAAATGTAATTAGAAATTAAAAAGAACAAAGCAAACCTCCAACCCTACTGATGTACATTAACATGAATCATCTCTTGAAAGTGTGTTTAACCCAGAGTTCTGCAACCTGATATACATCCCCTTCATTTGGTAAATATTTAAAATATCCACAGACATTTTTTCACATTCTTGAGCAAAGACCACATCACCATGTGTTCAGCCTTGTTTCTGTTTTTGAGTATTGATGTTATGAAGCTGAGGTGTGTTAAATGTTTTCTCTTCTTTTGTAATTTCTAGTATCTATCGTACTATTATGAAAACAGATAGAGAGAAAAGCCTACCAATTTATTTCCCTTTTAATAATCAACATGAGTATATTAGAAAGAAAATGTAAGCAACTTTAAATAGTGCCAAAGGCTGTAGTCTTTGAGAACAGTTAAATTGGGAGGTTTATGTAATGAACAGAGTTGATGATGCCTGCAATAAAGTGGATTAGCTATTAGAAATTTTGTTACTCCATTTATCTTTATGTAGCTAATCTTCCATGTTTGCAATTTTGGTCATATGTTCTTGGGGGTACCCAGAAAAATTATGGCTGTCCAAAGAGCTAGCACATCTGGTTGTCCAAAATGCTGGCACTTCTCAATGTAGTTTCCAAAGGAGACAAGAGAAACATTTTCATAGCTTTTCCTCTGGATCACAGAGTATTGCTCCCTTAGCAATCATTAGTTCCTGCCCTCAGGTAGTAATACTGACTTCTTGCTCTTTTGGTAACAACTCTTTTCCTTTGATGCATCTTTCCATCTTGGACTTCTGGTAGGTATTCCTTACAACTTACATGGAGTTGCCTTTCATGTGAATAAAGCAAATTCTGAGAACAGTGCTTCTTCCTCCAAATTACTTCAGGCTACACAAGTCTGTTTCTGTTTGTGTGATTATCACGGCCCCATGTCTGAGGGTGGCAGTGGTGGTGACCCGTGTGTGGGGTGATGCTGATCTCCAAGGGCTGTTCCTGTCAGGTGGGGTGTGCAGAGGCTGTCTGGGCAGAAGGAGGACTGCAGGCAGCATGGGCAGCTCACCAGGACGTCTGTGCATGGCAGACTCTTTCTAGGAGCCTCTTGCCCGGGTCAGGACCATGGCACATCCCTCTTTCCCTGCCTCCAGCAGTATAAGGGCTTGTTTTGTTGGCAGCCAGGCACCAGGACTTTCAGTGTGGCATTCAAGAGTTTTTGCTTTAAGCAGACGTTGACCGATAGCTTGGTCTGATCCTGGCATACTGGCTTATTTTGAGTTCTCTATCCCTTTTTCTTCACACATATGAGGTGTCCTTTCACTGGATTCTCCACTGGCTTGAAATGTCCTACCAAACAGGGACTACAGTTCTAATTGTTGAGTAATCTTTAAATTGTTTTCTACTAAAATAGTGTACATTTTTATTTGGAATAAAACTTGAGAGTGAATACACATGCAGAATTTTTAAGGAGCACAGGTGGTCCTCATCACGAACAGTGCTTTGATTCAAACTTGAGTAGTCTAGAATGATGCTATTTTTTTAAGGAACAAAGCTTTATGTTAAAAGTATGTCAAATTCAGTTGATTGTGTTTGAAACAAGAACAGTCTTCGCAAGTAAGGGACTTGAAAGGCCTGGAATCAGTTTCCTGCTGATGTCCAACTCGTTTTGCATCTCCTTGGGGAGGCAATTTAGGCTTTCAGTCATCAAATCATCATCTCCAAAATGGGGATAATAAAGACATTCCTAGTGCCTGCGAGTGTTGAGATGACAGACCAACTGATGTATCATTTATGGGTTCCAAGAGCCCTTATGTGCCCCTGTGTGGCCGTAAGCCTCCACCTTTCCCAAAATTCACCTACCCACTGGGCCTCCGTAGCCAGTGTAGAGTCAGTGCATTATATCCTTACTAAAGTGGTTTTCTTTTGTGTAAACAATTTGGTTGCCAGGATGAGTGTATGTATGTCTTTATTCACTCCCAAAGTAATTGCCAAGTAATTTGATTGCCTTGCTGAAAAAAAAAGTGCAAGGTTTAGGCCACTTTCAGGGACACTGTAGCCAATTAGCATTGCCCCCTAATTCAGGGTAGGGGAATTAAAGAGAAATGTAATTTTCTGACTCTGGACTACCAGAGTATTGGTATTACCACTGATCTCTGTATGTTATTTCAAATCCAGTTTGCCATGCTGTGGTGCTGGATCCATAACTGTGAAGCATGATGATCTACATAAATTCCTGTGATTTCCAATGAAGGTTTTTCATTTCCCTCTCTTTCAAATTGTCACCCAGCATTGTCCTGCTTAGTGGCATGTTAATCAGGGGTACTTCTTCCCTGACCTTTTTTGATCAAAAAAACCATGTCAGCTAAAAGATGCTTATGAAATGCAGCATCTTCACCACAAATACAGGTGCCAGTACATAAGCCTAGAATTACTGTAGCTCAAGAAATATGCCTTCATGTCTATAAGCATATAGCTGCACTCTTTTGGATCTTCCCATGTAAATAAACCTTTGATTTGTGGTATCTCTTGGGATAGTTGACTGCTAGGGATTTTTCCATGCCCCACGTTTATCTAACTGTGAAGGATGTTACTTGGCATCATAAAGAATTTGTGACAAATGTTGTGATATTTGGATCTACCGCCTGTAGTCACTAACAGAAATTTGTCCTGCTGCTAGGTTTTTTCCCTCTGTTAGCTAGAGGGGGAATCATAACCTTAACAGTATTTAATTGGAGGTCTTTTGAGTTAATTAATTTAACTCTTCACTGCCTTTGATCGCATGGTTTTATGAGTATTTTTAATTGATCTTATTTGTATGGAAATGTAATCTTACATTAATTTAACAAGATGGATTCAAATCAGTGGTCAACCCAGCTGTTCAATCAGGGATATTGCTCAGTGCTATTTATTTGGTTTAATTTGAAGATCATGGCCACCCCAGAAAGAAAAAAGGAAAAGCAACTACTGGTGCTGAAATCCTGTAATTGTAGGCAGTTTCACTGATGGATACTCTTAGCTTGGAATTGTACTGGCCACAGCAAATAAATATGGCTTTCTTTCCTTCCATTGAGTTTTACAAATACAAATAGAAATGAGAAAAGGGAAAAGGGAGCGCTTAACCTGTGAATTTCAGTCCAGTTGGATTTAAGCAAACCACCCATTTATTCTTAGATTAATGGCTTGCAGGCAGACTCTATCAGTTGTGGGCTGTAATGTATTAATTTGCAACTGCAAGAGTTAACACTAATAATGGCTTTTCCTCTGTAGAGAGAGCCTGTAGTAGATTGTTTTTACATGGCAATCTGTGATTGATAGATCAGGGAAAACAGGACCAAAGAAGGTTACTGCCTCCCGACAACTTCCCTCTTCAAATTAAAATAATTTGCAATTTGTAGGAAGCCTTGTCACACATGCTCCAGGAATGAAGCAATAAACAGACTAGGCTGCATTCCCTTAAAGCAGTGAACCTCTTACTGCCTTTCTTTCACCAAACCAAACAAGTCATGTTGTTGGGAGTCCATTGAAAACAAGTGTGCTGGTGAAACAGTCCCCAGACCCCTTCAGCAAACTTCCTGTACGGTCAGGCAGCAGACCTGATGAAAGAGCCTGTTTGTGAACCTTTGGATTCCTTCCATTGATTTGTAAATCCACTTTATTAAAGTACTGCCGAAGCTAGTGAAATGAGCAGCCGAGGGCTCCCATCAAGTTCCTAACAAATATCTGATGCAGCTTGGATCATTGGTACTGGCACATGCTTTTGAAATCGCTTTTTTCTGCTGCGTTGGATCATTTTGAGACTGGGGGAGTAGAGACGTAGGAGGAAAAATGCAGTCTCCATCAGCCACACATTACATGGCTGCTTTATTTTTCAATGCTGCTAAAACTCCTCTTATTTAATATCGATCATACCAAGGAGCCAGCAAAGTACAGTGTTAATTGGGTCCACTGGAATTCTTGTCCCCTGGGAGAGAGAGCTTCCTAGGCAGGGAGGGAGGGCGGAGGGAAGGAGGGAGGGAGGGAGAGAAGGAGGGAGGCAGGCAGGGAGGAGGGGACCTACTGTGCGCAGCATAAAATGTAAGTGCACTAGACATCAAGGCTTCTGCTTGCATCGCTGGGAAGCAGTCGTGGCGGTTCCCACCCACCCCCCTTTCAGAAATTAGCCAACTATTTTTTTTTCTTTTTTTTTCCTTTCAGTCTGGTAGATGTTCTTGAATTAACAGCTCCTTTCTTTTATTTTTCTTTGCTTTTTTCTTTTTCCCCCCCATTTGCGGAGGGCTTTTTTTTTTCATTTGAATTGTTTTCCTCTCCTTTCTGCAAAGCTACAAAAGCTCTGCTTTGAAAACTGCTGCCCCAGAGTGCAGTTGCTTAGCTGTCCTGTCAGCATTGTTCTAATGCTCATTCCATATGTATGTCACATAGGAGCAGTACCCTCCTCCTTCTCTCCCTTCCCCCCATCCATGCATTTGATTTTTTTCCCCTAAAGACCGATTTTTTTTTTTTTTAATTTTTCCGAAGGAGCTTGCAAACAGGGAAATTCAAACTGAATGTTTCTGTGCTGTGGTTACCTATATAGCCAAGACCACATTTCTCTTAGAAAAAGTGTTTGCTCTGTTCCTTCTTTTCCCTACTCCCTCTTTTTCTTCCCTATAAGCACAAAGGCTTTAAAAACTAAGATCTATAGTTCCTTTTGCCTTTTTTTTTTTTTGTGTGTGTGTGTTACCGTGACAGCATGTATCTCTGTTGCTGAAGAATGAAGCAGGCAGGCTGGAGGTTTTTTATGTTCAGTGCTTTTGGGACCACTAAAAAGAAGTCTGCAGAGAAATACGTACAGCAACTGTGCCAGCTGAGTTTCTCATGACTGTTATCTGTCACATATTCTGACTGAAAGGTAAGGGGCTCTTTAGTATTTTTGTTAAAGTCTTTGTGCATTGTTTGTGTGGTGTCATTTGACATGTGCAACTCCGTGGCTCAGGAGAGAGGCGGGTTGCGAAGATTTTTGTGTTGAGGTATTATAGGTCACCCAAGCAAAGCTCTTTGCATCCAGACGACAAAAAAAAAAAAAAAAGAAAAGATCTTGTTTCTTGGAATTGTTTCCCTTTTCATCTCAAATGGTTCCTCCAGATTAGCTCGCTGCTGATTGAGACATAAAGCTGGGGCATTATCGCTGCTGCTTATCTTTCCTGGTGCTCTTTCCCTACCTAGGGAGCACACGCACCCAGTTGCTGCGTCCGTGCGCAGATGTGGGGTAAGGCATAGCCCCGCTGCATGGCAAATACTTGGCAGCGTGCACCTTCTCCTCTCTTACTGTAACTAAATGTCTTCAAGCACCCTTCGCAAGGTAAGAATGCCTTAGTTCAGCATGCTGCAGCTTATGCCTGTTTGAAATTATTACTTGGATTACAGTGCATACTGTGGAAAGTTATTAGTTTCCACAGAGACCAGTTTAATTGGGGGGTATGTGTGCAGCAATTCTGTTTTGTGCTTTCCATACGCTGCTTGTGAGGGAGTATGAAATGTTATTTTCTTCTTAATTCTTGGGTAGGGTGAAGTTTACACTGTCTCTTAGGCATAGCAAATGAAGTTATAGCTGAAATTGATTAAAGCTGTGGAGAAGCATAGCCTTACAAGGCTCTTCAACTTATCCAGAGAGTGAGAAGATACTTTATTAAAATATTTTTCTGCTCTGCACTGTAATATGCAGAATTGCGAGCAGGAAAGCATCTTCACCAAGCAGAATTAGCAGCGAATGGTGCCTGGGCTGGATCATTATGTCATTTATGTGTTAGAAACCTGTTTAATCCACAACCTTGGTGTGCACTGCTTTTTTGTGCCTGTGTGCTGGATACATCTTTCAGCAGCCTCTTAGTTCAAGAGGGCATTGTTTTATAAAATGTGTTAATGTGTTTCTGCTTTGCAGGCAGGCAGAAGTGCTCCCTGTAAGTCCCCTTAGCTGTGACACAGCCTGTTATTGGGCATTTTGGAAAGGGCTGTTTTTGGGGCTTGCTTTGCTTTCTTTCACAGTTATTTGTGTTCTTACTTCTTAGCTGTTAGTTCTCTGCATGGAAAATGCACCTTAAGGGTGCTCATTTCTCATGCTTTGCAGTCCTAAGTGGCTGAGACAGTTGAGCAACCTGATTTAGTGGTGTCGCTTTACCAGGAATGTTGCATTGCTTATTTGAATAACCAAGAATGTCACCAAATATGTAATTACTTTAAAACCAGTCTAAAAATACAAAGTATGAAGGAAGAGAGAAAAGTCCTGTCTGCAGGCATTCATTTTTTTGTTTCTTTCTTTCCTGTAGCTGTTTATAATATTATTTCAAAATCAGATATTTCCTAACTCATGCTCTGTGACTCTCATTTTCCCATTATTGTTGCTTTTTATCAGCAGTGAGAAAACAGATATCAGGTTTTCATTTATATCCTTTTTATAATATAGAAAGCAGTATAAGAAGCAGTAATAAGTTAAATTGGCATCTGCTAATTATGCTGAATACAGATTGCGAGCTCTTCAAGTCGTCCCTTGCCTTAATGCTGTTAGCATATTTTAGCACTGGCAACCAAAGGAAAGAAACTGGAATGTTCCTGCTTGGGGTTTTTTTTAGGAAAAGAAAAAAAAAAGAAAAAAAAAAGATTTGTGAAGAAGTGTGAGGTTTTGGGGGTTTTTAATGTTTCTGTGCTGGTTGTGAACAGAACATCATACACAGTTTGGTGGCACTTGGCAGAAATGTGATCCCTGAGAAACTGACCTGCTTGGTGATCACTAGAATTAAATTTGACCCTTGGGAGACAAAACCATTGTTGTCTGATAGAAAACTTAGCCTTAGGGCAGGAAAAGTCCGAGAGTTTTGTAGTCACCAAATTCGTGATTCCTTTGGCTCTCCAAGAGAGACAATTAAAAATTACAACTCTTCTGAACTTAGTTGCGGTTCTTCCACACTCTTCGGCAGTTTTGCACACCTCATCCCAAAGCTGCGAGTCTTGAGCTTCCGCGGGAGCAGGAGAGCCATGGCTGTGCCCGGGTGTGCTGGGTGCTGCTGTGGGGCCGTGTCCCGGGGCCGGAGCTGCGGTGATGCTGTGTCCCGGAGCTACGGTGGGGCCGTGTCCCGGGGCCGTGTCC
>JAHLSL010000080.1:4065357-4144204 GCA_025920805.1 Petroica traversi | reverse complement strand
GCCCAAACCCAGGACGCCAGAGAAGCGGGATGCTCCTGGAGAAGAGCCCCTGCCCGCATCCCGAGGGGCTCGCTGGGGGCTGCTGCAGGTGCTCTTCTCCAGGAGCATCCCGCTTCTCTGGCGTCCTGGGTTTGGGCGGAGCAGAGACGTGCCCACGCTTCCTCTGCGCTGGAGTTTCTGCTTGTGGACCTGCCCCTGCCTCTCGCCTGGCTCCAGCCTGCAGGAGACTGAGGGGAGATCTCCTGGTGATCTTCAGCATCCTCATGAGAGGAAGCAGAGAGGCAGGCAGTGATCTCTCCCTCTGGTGATGAGTGATGGGAAATGAGGGAGTGGCATGAAGCTGTGTTGGACAGAGTTAAGGCAGGATGCTAGGAAAAAGTTCTTCACCCAGAGAGTGGTTGGGCACTGGAACAGGCTCCCCAAGGAATTGGTCACAGCACCAAACCTAACAGAGTTTAAGGAGCACTTGGACAGCACTCTCACACACGTGGTCAGATTCTTGGGAATGTCCTGTGCAGGGCCAGGAGTTGGACTTCAGTGATCCTTCTGGATCCATTCCAACTCAGGGCATCCTATGATTTTTACCAGTAATGATGTTTTGGCACACAGATTTACCGTAAGTTGTTTCATGCTTCTGTAGAAGCTACCTTGAACTTGGAGGATTGCTCTGTGTGATGGGGATGGGCACAGTGGGAAATGCCCTGTGGGGAGAGGTGCAGGGCTGAGTGGAGATAGGAGAGCTCCCATCCAGTGAGTTTTCCAGGTCAGAGTGAGGTTGCCTAGGGATGGATGGGCAGTGCAGGAACTTCGTGCTTTGGACGTTGGTGTGTTATGGCAGTGCTGCAGCGCTTGTCTTCATATGAGCCTAATTTTGCTAAAAGTGGTGTCATAGTCTTTTTAATAAGATACTATGATTTTGGCTTCAGTTTTGCGTTTTCTTACTCTCTCGTGCATGTGTAAAATGCAAAGCATATTTAGTGAGTGAATACTTCAAATGCTTCCAAATTAATTAAAAACAGTTCCACATCTGGAATAAATCCAGTACCTTTCATGGATGGCTTCAACTTCACGGTTTTTCCCTCTTGTGAGAAGCCCTGCGAATATTCGTGTGTGGACACTTGTGAAAATTGGAGTAGCAGAATTCAGGCTTATTTTACAAAGGAGAGAGATCTGGAACCCACAGAGATCAATAGAATCTTGGCCTTTATTCCAGCAGACTTTGGATAAGACCTAATAATATTGTATGATTATATAATAGGCCTGTGCACGGTAGGTTTTTTTCAGGGTACCTTGTCTTGAAGGTAACTGCAAATCTTAATTAAAATTTATTGTTTCTTGTGGTTCAGCTGCTGTTTAAATTCACAGAGGTTTCAGAGGGGCTTGAATTAGGCACCACAAACAACAAAAAAAGTGTTTTTATAATCACCTTTTTTTTTTTTTCTTCTGCCTTCTCTGTCCCCACAAGTAAATAAAATGATCAGATTTTTCTCTATGGGAATGTTGTGATTTAAACTGACACAACTAAGTGACCTAAAGATAGGCTTATTGCATAGATAAAAAATGCAGGGTTGGGTTGTTTGAACTGCATTAGCATCAGAATAAGAAATGGCAGAGCAAGTTGGCTGAGGTGCCCATGCAGAACTGGGGAGGGTTGTTCTTTGGAAAGCTTCTGAGCTGGGAATTCTTTTCTGAGCCATAAATAAATAAATCTGTGTCCTGAACAGTTAATGAATACAGGAGTCTGGGCAGCTTTAAGCTGTTTGGGATATTTAAGAAACCCACATGGTGCTTTTGTTAGTATTGTTGATTTCCATTTTTTCCCCCTAATATTTGCATTTTAATGTTTTTGTTGGGATTTTTTTTTTTGCTTACTTTATTTATGCTGAAAGATGCTGTTGATAATCTTTTTGCCAGTACTTTCCTGTAACTCCCACAGCAGTTTCACAGTGTGTTGCACCAAATAGCTGCCCCTGAAACTTTTGATCCTTGATCTAGAGATGGGAATTACAGAGAGTTTAGTGCTTCGAATATCTTGTCTTTGGAGTTGTCCTTTGGCTGCTTTTGTTGGATCCTCTGGGGATGCCAATAAAACTACCTTGCAGGAATCCAACTGTGATTGCATATACAGCTTTTCCAGGGAAGCTCAGTGTGTTTTGCAGACCAAAACTAATTAAACCTCATGATATTCATGGCAGATAGATAAGCATAAACCACAATATGCAAACTAAAGCAGGAAGAGGTGAAGAGCTCAAGTTTCCCATGGTAGTGGACAGTGATATTCCCATTGAACCAAGCTATACATTCCATGTACCTCTGAAAAGGAGGATGCTGTTGAGTTGGCTGGGAGAGCTAGCCTTTTGGGAGTGGATTTTGTGGAGGTAGTTAATATTTACAGTTTTGCACCTAGCTCCTGCCTGTTAAAGATTGAATCAGTTCAAATCTCCTCAACATTTCCTCACTGCTGAGTTCTTGGTGAGTCTGCATGAGCAGTATCATTTTGGGAAGTTACTGAAATGCCCTCATGCCCTAGCAGACTTCTTTAAATTCAGAGTTTTCTGAATTGGAATTGTAACTTTTTGCATCAGCTGTCGCATCACTGACAGGTTGTGACCATTACTGGCTTCTGACTTCACTGGTGAAGTGTTTCTAGGTATTCCATCTTTGATGTGGCTTTTGAGAGAGGTTTGATACTCTTGACATTACTGCTGTCATGGCTGTTGGTCATAGGCAAAATAAAAAAACAGTGCTGGTGAAGTGGATGAGCTGGCCATACAGTAAAATGGAGTGGGAAGGAGAAAATTCACTCACTTAATTGCATTGAGTGTACAACTGCTTCAAGTACAAGAGTACAAGGCAGTGCCTTTAGATAATAAAGGGTTTAGCCAGTCTGTTAATCAGATAATGATGGTGGTATAAGCCAGATTTGTAGGCATACTGATACAATGCAGTTATTGCCATTAGGGCATGCTGTACAACTGGTATATACTGACAGAGAGAAAAAAGGAGTAACGAGAGAAAGCTATGGCCATAACTTGTACAGCCTTTTAAGAAAGCATTTTAGGCATAGGAGCCAGTAAAAAAGGTTAATTGGGCAAGATCTTTTTTGTGGTATGTGAAAATGAGCTTTGGATCTTGAGAAAAGAAAGCAGCAGGCAAAGCAGTGAGGTGTTCCAGGAGATAAAGCTGTTCATGGTGGAAAAATAAGGATCATCCCTACACAATATGGAAGAGGGCAGGTGTAAAAAAAGTTGCAGAATTTACTGAAGGTGTGAAAGTTCTTTGATACAAGACCCTCCCGCCCCCCCCGCCCCCCCCCCATCAAGCAGTATGAGTGGAAAAGAGCAGGGGAGACAATCTGCCTTTAGATCTTACAGAGATGACAAGGGTTACACCAGGAAAGGAGTAAAGTTTGTGAAAACCCAAGAGACGCGGCCTGAAAAAGGAAGGGAGCATGAAGGTGCTGGTGGAACCTCTTTTACCAGATCAGCATGCCTAAAGCATCCAGGATAGTAACAGAATTCTGTTACTGTGTGTGTTATCGGTCAGTCATGGAAAAGAATGAGCCAAAAAGGAATGTAAAGGTCACACAGAAAGACTGCAGGGGCATCTAAGAAGCAAGGATGTTGAGATATGTTCTCCTATAAACTGTCACTCGCACTGGAAGAGAGGAATACCAAAGTTCATCCTCAGCGTGACAGAGTGGTTGAAGCCACTGGAACTGCTTTATATACAGTCACTGTTGGGGGAAATAAGCTGCCACAGAAATCAGGGGAATAAATGAATGCTTGCTGAAATTGAGCCTGAAACCCGGGGGTTTGGCATGATGCTGTAAGTGCTAACAACAAAAAAAGCAGGAGTTAATTTTGCATTGGCTTCCTTTGCCTTCCTAGGAAACATCCCAGAGCATGAGTGGTTGATATTGGATCATAAGTATTCATTTTTGAATTAATTTTAGTAATGTGGGCATGAGTTCTTGTTGCTAATGAAGTTGATTTCATACCAATGGGCTCTGGAGAAGAGTGCAGTTTCAGTATTTCTCCTATTGCACATTTCAGTTTGCTGAGGACTTGGAGCAAAGGACAGCATCTCGGCTTCAGTTGTTGCTGGTTATGCAGTTTAATTAGTACCCATCATTACTGAACAACTCCCATGAAGGTGAATATGGGCTTAGAGAAATCTTCAGCTCTGCAGAGGAACTCTGTAACTAGATGCTAAGAAGGGGCTGTTCATACACAGGAAACAAAAGGGCCCTTTATGTAAAAGTAGCTTGTTAGCTTTTTGTTTTTAAGCTGTAGCATGTCTAAGCAATCAGGGAGTCACACACTAATAAACTGGCCAGTCCCTCTGGAATAGACATTCTTGGTGGTGATTTAGAAGGTGCATTTATTCAGTAGTCTCCAACTTCATTACTACGCTGTTTCCTTGGATACTGAACATTTTGCATATAATTACGAGAGGGACGTTAACAATGCTTCGTGGTTCTAATGGTTTTAATAAAAGTTTTTCATATTACTTGCTTAGTGATTGTCTTTTTTCTTTTAATATTCTATATCAGAGACGAAGAACAAAAGGAAGTGATTCTTGTCAGCTAATTTGCACAAATTCTTTTGAGCTAAAAACAGGTTTTATTTCTTAAAGTGTGGAAATCCTGCATGCTATTTCTGGAATTATATTGCTGAATGGGTTGTAAATAGGGGTTAGAGTGCTACTATTCATTGTAACGTGAAATTCACACTGTTTGGGAACAGTTTTACAATAGTAAAGAAAAAGCTGTTTAAATGCTGGGCAGTAAACAAAATTTGTTATGCGTGTGAAAGCATTTAAATACTTCATGTGTCTATTTAAGGCTTGGGTATTTTGGTAGTGTTCAGTATGTTTCTCAAAGGTACTTTCTGCTCTTTACACACCATCTTGGTTGCCTCAACTCCGGCTGTTGTTTAACAAACAGTTTGAGCTGCCATGGACATGGAAAGGATCCTGCCTGCCCCAGGCACCCGTTCCCATCTCTCTCCCTCCCTTTTGTTCACAGGCATATTTGCAGAAGGGCAGCTCAATCCCCACTGAGAACAAAATCAACAAAAAACAAATAAACAAAACCCCAACCCAAACCAAACTGACAAAAACAATGCCAAAACTCTGCATACACACACAAACCACAAAAATAAAAACATAGTAAAAACCAACAGGAAGAAGCAGGGAGATTGAGCCTGGGACAGCTGCTTTGGTGGCCACGGTGGCTTATCCTGCTGTAAAGTGATCACCAAGCTGTGGCATGAAAGGATTATGCCTGAATATAATTAGGTTTATTGTGCAAAGTGTCTGCAACTCTTCCAAAGAAGTTGGTAGGAGCCTCCGGCTGTGGTGCCCAGGCTCACATGGTGATGCACTGTCTGTCATGGCCCTTCACTGATCCTGCACGTGAGCATGAAGCTCTGTGTGTGTTACCTCCATGGGTTTTGCACATCTCACCGTTGCACTGGCTGCAGAGGATGCTTTCATATGCACTTGAGGAACATCTGCTTGGGAGCAATATTTTTGCATGTCAGAAAAAGAACTAACGCTCTCGTGTTCTTCAAGACCTCCTTAGACCTTGGGTTATTCCCCAGAAACACGGCAACAAGGATTTAAACTCTGAAATGTCTGTAGCTGTCACAGGTTGTGTAGTTACATGAAGTATGAGGACAGCTGGGCGCGATGAAATGGTTTGTGCGTGTGTGTACAGCTTCTCTCAAACTTGAAGTATGCTCACTTACTGGAAGCTGGTTTCAAGTTCAAAACATTGGGCGTTTTCTAGTGTTGAAAGAACTACTTTATATTCCTACTGATGCTTCTTCTTCAGAGAAACAATATATTGTGTAGTTCATTTAATAAAATAAAAGCATTCTTCCAAAAGCCAGAGAATACAGAATTTAATAAAGTGGCATTTGAAGATAAATTCTAGGGATGCATATGAGAAGGTTTTTTAACAGTATACTCAGTTTTATTGAAGTCTCACAGCAGCTTTCATATGCCAAAATCTACTGGCAGTTTTTTCCCATGAAAGTGGTACAGAGTTATATTATATACACAGATATTTTGTCCTTACCCATAATAATTTCACCAGTAAGGCATGCTGCTTTTTTCCTTCATTCTGTGTGGATTTATAATATTGCTTTAGTAAGCTTATACATTGCTATTTTATATATATCTTCTTTTTTTTTTTCCCTGTATACTTCAATCTTGAGAACACAGAGGAAACAGGTTAAGTTATTTCCAATGATTTTGATCTTTGACCTGATGCTCTCTGAAAGAACTTATTTTGGGTTTTCACCTTTCTGGAGATTTGCAGGGGTCAGGTTGAAATGGCAGCTGACTTCCTGCCAGTGCATGGTGGAGCCTGAGGAAGAGCTGTCTGCAAGTAGTGGCTTGTTGTGTGAAACTTCCTTTTAAACTGAGGTTTTAAATTCAGGAGTAGTGAGCCTCAGTGGGCACGAGTTAAGAGTTGGTATTCAGGCTGGAGTCCTTTTTATTTCAGCTGAGCAGCTTTCTCCTTCTCTTGTCAGAAGAAAAGGGGTAGGAATGGTGAATATGTGGCCTGAGCTTGCTTAAGTGGCATGCTGTAAGAGGGAACATCCATGTACATTTGCCCAAGGCAGCTCCTGGGAGCAGCCCACCATCACAGGACTTTGGGATGAGGCAGGAGGGATGGAGCAGCATGGCATGGCCATGGGATAGTAGGGGGTTACCAGCACTGATTGCTCCCCTCTTGGTGCACAAACAGTCTGTGTTTTGGGAACATAGATCAGCAGCTCGGGGACATGTGATCTGCCCCATTTATTGGCAAGGACTAGGTTGGATGTTCAGCATGTGACATGAGGTGGCTCCCTTCACTAGCAACTTCTCTGCTTGTCAAAGTGTCCAAGGGATGGGGTTGCTCTGTTAGGAAGATTTATCTGTGGGGGCTTGGTGTGTCACCACCATAGTGTGGGCTCCCAGCAGGCAGGGAGCAGGCAGACCAAGGAGTCTGACAGCAAGCTGGTGCACAGGAGGGAGACTTGATGAATTCATGGTCAGGGGGACGGGGCCTGACCTTGCCTTGAATGTTTAGGGGATTTACTCCAGCCAGTGCTTGGTATGCATGCCCAGGATTTGGGAGCAAGGCTTTGCAACCTGACCTTTGGCTGCAGGTGATGTTCTCTGCAGGAGAACAAATAGAAAAGGGTGAGACATTGAGATGCAGCTGTTCTTCCTGGTGGCTGCCATTGTCAACAACATAATAGAGTCATAACACTGTTGTTGATGTTGTTGGTGTTATTATTATTATTACCTCTGCCTTACTGGTCTCCGTTTCATGATCAGTGTCCACTTAGCTTTCCAAGATCTAGGTGTAATTTTGAAGACCAAACCCAAGCTCCTGAATAAATGATAAGTTTGGTATGGTAGCCACTGCAGTGGTGATGAGAAACACAACTGTATGACCCTCTGTTCTAGAAATTTAGGCCTTAAATACTGTCGAGTATTGGCTTTGTAGTGAAGCCTTCCTGCCCTAGATTTTGCAGGTACCAAGGGCAGCATAGCGGGGCAGTGAGAGCTGGAGTATGTGGGTGGGGATCTCCGTGTAACCTGGAGCTTGAGCTGCTGTGCCTGTTTCCTCATCTGGAAATGGGCTAAATGTGTACACTAACCTGACCTTCAAGTATGCACGGAAATCAGGGACCTCAGGGGCAGTGCTGTCAGGGCAGATGGAGGCACTTTGCAGTCGAAGCTTTTGTGACAGGCAGGGAGTGTGGGTGTCTCAGAGAAGTCCAGTACCCATAGGGATTTCAGCAGGTAGATAGCAGTCTGCCATGGAGTTCCTGCTTCCCAGTGTGACTGGTGGTGAGGCTCTCCATGAAGCCTCAGCTACTGTGCTTGTTTAACGTGTTTCATAGAGAAAGGGCAGATTGTAGCTGTGTATGGCTATTTCCCCTGGTTTTCCATGCAGTACTCCTATAGATATTTGAGGAACATGCTTCTCCAGGGGGAAAGCATGGAGGAGCTCTGTTAGTGAGGAGAGGTAGAAGAAAGCCCAACTTCTTTTTCCTTCTTTTTTAAGTTTTGTTTGATTTTGACATCTGAAACTGGATCATGAATAGAAATGCACTTTTTCTGTGGTTCTGCCTCTTACCCCAGATATTTTAAAGGCACTTTTCCAAGGTGATTATCAAAAATCTACATTAAGAGATACCTCATTTAATCTAACATGCTGATTGCCATGAAGATCTTTTCAACAGATACTCTGCCATGGTGTTTGTTATTCTTCAGGACAAAAATAACTGCTGGTCTGTAGATGACTCTGTGGGTAACTGGCGGCTTATGGGTAACCTCTTTTCTGGCACAGAAATAATGGGTTGTTTGTTCCTCCAGTTGAAGTCCTGATGTGTTTTGATGTTTCTGATTTACATTTTTAGCACTGTTCCTGATACCATTCAGTGTTCTGTGAGCAGACTTTAAACTTGGTGTTTATTTTGGAGTGTTGGTTTTCCAGCAAACAAATTTGCAATTAGCAATTAATGGTTTTGCTATAAATAAACAAAAGTGAACAGTTCAGCTTTAAATAGTGATCTCTGCTCCGTGGAGCTTTTAATTGAGCCGTGCCTGTAAAGCTGAACCTTTCCAAACATGCAGCTGGCTTGGAGGGACTCCCAGCTGCGGTGACTGAACTGGCCGAGTTGGAAAGCTGAAACCATGGTGGTTTGAGTTAATGTATGGTTAACTAAAAAGTGGTTATCATCTCAAATATCTATGCATGAGCTGACCATTGTAGGGGGAAAGAATTGTGGTTTCAGTATGGATGAAATGGTTGAATGTGGAAGGAGTTCCAGCATGCAGAAGACTTCCAGTGCTGTTCTTTTCCCTTGGGGGCTGCTCTCTGGGTGGTGGTGACTGGTGGAGGTGGCACCAGAATTTTTGCCCTACAGCCAAAGCAGATCTGTCTAAGTGCCACAAGCGCTGCCTTGTGTGCATTGAAAATAGTGTGTAATTATATTCCCTTCAAAATAATTTGATTTAGCACCTTGTATGGATTTGGGCATTTCTAATGCAGATAGCAGTCCAAGGCCAGCTTTGTTGGAGAGCTTTCCTCCTTGCAGTGATTGAATTTTAACACATGAGCTAGAAGGAAATTTCTAGGTTTCTCTCAGAACTGTTAGGTTTAAGGCTGACTCCATCTACTTTTTTTATTTCCCGCATGATGTCTGCGGTGCGTATTCCACTTCTCTGGGAGAAAGTGTGATTTATTTCACCTGATGTAGCTGTGCACTGCTTTTTACTTAGGCAGGTTAACCAACTGCTGTGGCCTGAGCTGGATGTAATTTTAAAAAGTAATGGCAACAGCCCTCTCTCTAAATACTGCCTCTTTGAATAAATGACAAACTTTCTGATTTTTTTGCAGAAAAAGTTGGAGAGCAGCCTCTGTATTTATCAACAATCCTTTTTATGTTTCTTTCTTTTTTTTTTTTTTTTGTGAGCAGTTGTGGGCTCTTACAGTGTGTCCAAGTTTTCAGAGACTCTTTCATCAGAGGGCCACTGAGAGGCAGATTTTGAGATGCTGGCTTTCAGAAAAGTGCCTAGAAGCCAGACCCATGTAGATATCTCTAGCTGGTTTTAGACAGCTCCAGTGTGTTGCTCCAGAAGCAGCTCCATGTTATGCCTGTGACACAGCAGCAAGTGCCAGCACCCTGCAGATTCCTGCCCTACCAAAAGAAAAATGTTCATTGCTAAATCTAGGTTTTGTTCTCAAATCTCAAACTTGTTGAGAATTTCAATCAAAATATTTTCTCCTTCCACTTCCATCATGATCTCTTTCTATTGCTGTGCGTCACAGCTCTCTTGAAGAGAAATGGCATTGCAAAACCAATAATCCAATTCCTAGCTTCAAGAAAGAATTTTTTTTCTTTCTTTCTTCCTGAGTAGCTTAGAAAGATCTAGCTATTTCACAAGTGATTTTTCTGTTTAATTGTGTTTTTATTTAAAGGAACCTAGATACATTCATATGTCATCTTTGGTGTAGAGTGTAAAGCTTTATCCTTCAGTCTCTTTGTAAAATCCTCAGTGAACTATCCCGATTTTGATTTGGCATCTCATAATCATACAACCATAGAATGGTTAGGGTTGGGAGGGATCTTTAAAGATCACCTAGTCCAACCTGACAGACTTAATTTTCCCTTAATCTCCATTTTATGTTGTGCATTTTGCATGGAGCTGTCAGTGGTAAAGAAGCTTTTGTATATGCATCTTTATTTTCAATCTCCCTTCATCTGCCCATCTGTAAAGGTCTGGACCATTTGAGCTGCCCTACCTTTCCATGCAGAGTGTCTGAGGGAAATATATAGTATTTTTTTTCCTCTGAGAGTAACAGCTTACTGCTGTCCTTATACCTACATACCTATTATGGCCCTGGAAACAGTAGTTGTAAATCACATGGACTTCTTTCTTACTATAAACTATATCCAAATAGTTTATACAAGCCTCTGCAAGCTGTCAGGAGGAGTATATGCAGTATCCTAAACACAGAGCAGACCAGAGGCAGCCACTGGCAGCAGCTGTGAGTTTGTGGGTGTGAGTTTGCAGGAAAACAACCATGGAAGAGAATTCATAGTGGGAGCTGAGCCTTGTGTGGGAAGGGTGGAATATGCTTTTTTAGCTGCAGGTACATCACCTTCACATCAGTGCCGCAGCTCACAAAGTGCTTATTTTATTGCTGTGTTTCACCCGGTATTGTAAAAAGTTGAGATTCAAGACTGAGATTGCTCCAGGGTTTTGTACAAAGACTATCTCATCTCAATCCATTTTTTAAATTATTATTAATTAGCATTATTTATTTTCATTATGATAAGGGCTGAGTTGCAAAGAGCCCAGTCAAATCACTGCTCAAGTCCCACTGTATGCAGCTGGAATGTGCCCCATAGCAGGCTCTGGTCCTGCTCCCCATCCTCAGCAGCCTCAGAGTGTATGAGTAGACCTCTTGCCCCTGAGGATCAGAGGTGTAGCTTGGTAAAAATCTGGCTGCTTGGAGGGGATCCAAATTTACTTGTTGGTGAAGGCCGAGCTGGGGGCAGACCAGCAGTGACAGGAGTGAGACTCATCAATGCTGGATATTTGCTGCTGACTTTGCACCTTGAAAGGGCTTTCAAGCTAGGGCTCCTTGGACAGAGGGTCAAAGTAGATTTATGAATAAAACATAAAGGGAAAAAACCAGAAAGGCCAGATAAGCAAGAAGTGGTATCATTGACTATGTTTCATAAGGAAGGCCCCATGAAAATAGCTGTCTAGTTTTAAAATTGACCCAAAGCATCCCCACTTTACAGTGACTGAGAAGCAGGAGCCAGGGGGGATTTGAGATACACAAAGCGTGAAAACTGGGTATCAGCCTTTGTTTCCCTGGAGGCAGACCACCAAGGGACAAGCTCCAATCCTTTGTAAGGTGGCTCCCAGGAATTCACTTTTGACAGATTTCACATGGCAGCAAATTATTCCTCCCCCTTCCTTTTACATTTTCCTCAAGCCACGTTTCATCCTCGAGGGGAGAGTCCAGCAGACCCTTTGCAACCTTTCCTTGGGAAGAAAGATCATACTCGCCTCCCACTCGCA
This sequence comes from Petroica traversi, assembly GCA_025920805.1. Classification (NCBI taxonomy): domain Eukaryota; kingdom Metazoa; phylum Chordata; class Aves; order Passeriformes; family Petroicidae; genus Petroica; species Petroica traversi. The sequence goes on along the minus strand of JAHLSL010000080.1, from coordinate 4,132,594 downwards.
AGTGGAAGCATTTGCTGATGAACTGACACTTGACATAAATTGGTGTTGTATGGAAAAAATCCCCAGCACCTGCTAGCAAAAAAAAAGTTATTCATAACATACAGCTGGGTGGGTAAATCTTCACTTCCTAGGGATGGCCTGAATTACGCTCGCTACATGCTGAGCGGCCTGGCTCCCGTGTGGAATGACATGCAGGCAGCAGGAGGATTTGCAGCTCTGAGAAAGGTTAGGATTTATGGTGCTGTCTCTTGCAAGGGCTTACTCTGCAGAAATGATCATTTTGTCTTCACCTTCTCTTTTGGGGATAAACACATCATGATATAATCATATATATGGAGAAGCAGATCTTCTTGCTCATCGGGGAGCAGGTAGCTCCATGAATATATCTCCTGTTGTAAATCTGTCGGTGTCTTTAAGGTTTTTTTCACCTCCTGCCTAGACTTGAGCACACATCTTTAATTCATTTCTGTATGACACAAGTTCTAAATTCTTATTCTGTATTCTGATTTCTTTTCCTGGCCAGTAAATTGTTAGCCTTTCCTAACTGAGTGAATTGTTGTGGAGTGCAAGGAAGTTGGCTGGCTATGGGAAGTGTTGTTTAAACGCTTTTTTTTCCCCCTTACTTGCTATTCATTTGACAACGTGCTAGTGATATTGCCTGTGTAATGAGAGTTAAAAAATCCGTGTGTCTTTCTAGTCTGTACTTCAGCTTTGTAGGTAGAATGACACCTTGGTCTTTAAACTCCTAGATCAATACCTCCTATATGCCTAAATATTAATTTCCATGAGTTTGGAAGAGTTTTCAATGGTTCTGCGCTGTGGAAGAGACTCCCACTGACTTACATGGGCTCTCACCTCCTGTTTGCAATACTGACAACACGTTTCTTGCCAGTTTTTTCTATCACTTATGCAGCTTGATGCAAGCCTTCGATAGGTGACAACTGCAAACCTATCACAGTGCTTTGCAATCTTCATTGTGTCCTTTTCACAGATCCTCATGGCCTGGTCATGCAGAAGTTTTTCTGCAGTCAAATTGTGGTTGTTGATAGAAAAGAATTCACTGAGAAGAAGATGTTTCATGCCCTGTGTTTTGATGATTAGACCATGAGAATAGATTGGCTGTTGTTGATGTTGATTGAGTGACAGGAGTTACCTTGTAAGATTAAGGCCACTTCTGAAGAAATCACGAGCTTTCCTGCAGCAGGTGCATGACTTCTCTGCATACTACTTAGACTTCATGTGATGTTATTGTTATTCTGCTTCCTAAAAATACACATTTTCAAATACACCTTTCCTGTAGTAAAGCTGCTTATTTAATAAAATTTAAATGGCTACCATTTGAAAGAGAGTTGTGACAACTCTCTCAGGAAGCAATAGTAATTTCAAATTGTCGTATTTTTCCATATCAGGGGGTCTCCAGTTCTGTCCTGTGTGAGGAGACATGCTTCCTTTCCCAGCTTCACCAAGAGAAATACTAATTAAGATGTCCCCCTTTCTTCCCCATACACATGGGTGTATAAGTAACTTGGCTCTCAGAGATTTGTCATCTGAGGTCAAGAAACTCTTTTTTTCCTCCTCATAGCCCAGAGGACCTATATGTAAGAGCTCCTTTGGGTTCTTCACCCTTCATAGAGTGAAGCTGGAAGTTAAAGCACAGATGGGTTTCTTCTGTCTTCAAGGGACACATACAGAAGTCTTTAATGGTTGTTTTGTACTAGCTAGTCACATTGCCTGAATTAATTTGCCTAATGGCCAACTGGAAACATGCTCTCAGGGTGTAACTGGGCTTGGAGGTAAAGTAGAGAGAGAGGAAAAGTCTCTTTTATTATCCTTTCTGTGGCCTGCTGAAAGCTTATTTCTCCTGTTTGCAGAAGAAATTTGCCTGCTGTATTCCTTATATTCTATAAAAGACCTTCTGGCTCTTGTTTACCCAAGAGTCATATGCACTGTTTTCTTTTTCAAGTATTTTATGGTGGGGGGGATCTTTGGAATTAGAAAAATTAGCCTAGGGAGAAGGAGTCAAACCAAGGAACACATAACACTTGTTTCATATCTGCACATTGAGTTAGAGCCACATTTTTGGTGTTCAGGAATCCTGGCAGTTCCTGGGACTTCAGTCTTCCTTCTCTGTCTGCTGGGGTGTTATGTTTGGATGCAGCCCAGACTGGAGGTCGCCAGAGCCAAGATGAGATAAAGGAATGATGATCATACCTCTCTCAATTCCTCTAAGGAGCACCAGCCACCTACAGGTCCTTGCAGCTATTCTGCAAGCTTTGGGTCACATAGTTAGCCTTTGTTCAAGGAGCAAAGGAAAAAGACTAGAATGATGAACTGAATTTTAAATTATAAAATCCTCCATGATGTTCAAGTTTATTTTAAAGAATGTTAAAAATCAAGACACACTGTTCTATTTTTTCATTTTTTCCTTCCTACTTCAAGGCCAGAGTATATAATGAGAGCTGGAGTGGAAAGGTGCTGGACTCTCATATTGTGTTATTTTTTCACCTCCTTGGGTAGTTAGAAAGGAGTTGTTTCTTTTTAGTCTCTGCTGCTGTTGTAGAACAGTTTTCCTCTGTCATAAAGCTTTTACCTTTTCCCTTTTCCTTTTTCCCTGTTCCCTTTTCGCTTAATTTCTGTTCTTTTTTTACTTTTTGTTCCTTCATACTAACCACTGTGAGCAGTACTAGGGATTTTTTTTTTAGTAGCTCCTGCCCAAATGTTTTAAAATCAAGAAAAAGTAATCACAGCCTTTCACTTCACTTGAAACCATAACATTTTTTGACAAGAAGTGCCTTTAAAGAAATGCCTCCTAATTTACCGCGGGTTGCTTTGTACTTTGTTTCTGTAACCTATCTTGTTACATTTCCCGTGTGTTAAGTATGTATGCATTATGAGCTCTTAAAAACAAATATCCCAGAAGAAAGGAATTCAGTAAATGAATAAAACATTCTTGGGTTGCCCAAGTGGCAGCTTAATAGCTCATCCATTGGGACCTTCATATAATATAATGATGGTAGCCATATAAATATATGGATAGATGAATAACTTCAATGAGGAGCTTGTTACAACTCTGCATACCACGTTTGAGATGAAATCAAACTCTGAAAGTGCTGCCTGATGTCAAGGTCCAATTTTTCCAGGGCCAACCATGAAATTCTACCTAAAAATACACATTCTGTATGTCTCTATATACATATGTACACATAGCTAAAACATTATTTCAATAGCACACACATACATACGCTGCTTCTAGGTGGAATTTAGTGTTTCAGGACTGATATTGATTGCACTGAACCTCTAAAACTTTGTAGACTATTGACATGACTGGGTTTGCCGCCATGTATTTGAGACTAGGTCTTAGCCACAGATTTCTCTAAAAGCTATAAGATAAATGGAATAGGAGCATAAGGTTGTTGTGTTATATTGCCTAGGATATACACAGCTTTTTCATTATGTTCCCCTAATCATAGAGCTTTGTAAATATCTACTTTGATGCCTACCTGCCACAGCAATCTATAATCTTGGGTAGCACTGTAAGTAAAGTTTCAGGGGTTTTTTTTAATTTTTTTTTTTTTTTTTTAGTAGCAATGATATTCTCAGGAAAACTGATTTCCAGTTATGCTGGGCTTGAAAACCTGATGTTGATGACCGCGAAACATGGAGAGAAACCAGCTCATGCTGAACTATGGCATGGACAGGAGAAACTAGACCACCAAATGAGACATAAATAGGATAAGACAATTCATTTCCTTATTTCAAAGAATAGGAAAATTAATTTCTAGGAAGTTACTGAATTGTGGTGAAAGAAGTCTTGGTGCTTGTATTAAACATAACATTAGTCTCTTTTGTAAGTCAGCAAAAATTGTCTCTCTCTTAGCAGGGGAAGAGACTGGTGTTGTAGTGTAGACAAAGGATGCTGAAGTGCCCTTCACGAAAGGCAGCAAGACAGTGATTGTCTGTTGATTGTTTTAATAATGCACTTCACAGAAGAGCTCCAGCCCTTTATTTACTCATGAGTTGTGTCTCATTAGAATTTCTCATTTTCATTGGCTAGCTTTTCCTTGGCAGTTTATTGTATGTTGTGTTTGTGTGTGTGTGTGTGTGTATATATATACATATATATATACACTGGTGGATTACATTGACGAATGTTTGCTGTGCTGAAGATTAAGTTGTCACTGCTGATCTTTCAGCTGAATGAAATGGCAGCAACAATAAAATAATCTTCCCTAGATTAAGTGGAAGAATTCCATCCTGGGGCTTCTGGAGGTCTCCCCTGAGCATATGGAGACCTGTTCCCTCACATACCCACAGCATATGGGAGAATTATGCTTATTTGATTTATGAACTGTGTGGAACAAGATGTTAATCATAGGACTCACATGCTATGTGCACAGTAATTGAGTGGGCATATTCAGAGAAGGAGTTGACACAAATGAAATCTGCTGGCTACTGGGGAATGCAGGGTCAGAAGGTGATACAATCTTACATTTTTATTCTTTTTTTAAAGAGTTCGTTTTTTTAATATAATAGAAAAGAAAAGAAGAAGGAAACTAAGGCGGGGGAGAATTGCATGTAAAAATTAGTGTATTGATAGATGAGTGCTTTGGCAAACGCTTTGAAGAATTGATGAAATTGATCAGTGGGTTAAACTCTGGGATATAGACTGTGGGATCAGGAAGTTAAGAGTTGTATGTGGACATTGCAACATCAGTATGATAAATTGATTGTTGCTAGTACTGAAACTGCAGTAGTCCCTCCGTTACATTGAAGGTGATAACTAACAAAACTTGCATGCAATTTGTAAACCTCCTTGAGGAAGTTGAAATAATGTTGGAAGTTTAAATTAACCTGTGTCATTATTGACAACTTTTCTTATCCTTTTCCTCCATGTATTCTAGCTTGGAGAAAACTATATTTTCAAGCAACTTTTAAATGACAATGAGAGCAACGTGTGTGTGCAGTGGGTCTTCCAATAAGTGCCTTTTAAAATAGATTTTTATGATTTTCACAAGTAGCAGTGCATATAATCTGTAGCGAAAAACTTATTCCCATTGCCTTAATATAAGCACCTGCCTAGTTTCCTCAGGCTCCTTTCCTCTGCTTTTAAAGGAGAAGCAGTAAGCAGGCCTTGGCTCCCAGCTTCTGTAATACCCTCCAGCAGCCTTCAGCCAGTGCCTCCACTTACTCTGTCTCTGCTTAACCTCACAATTTAGTTTCTTGAAGTGAGGTACTGGGCCTTTTCTGAAGGTGTCTGTACTTAAAATAATGACTGTGTAATGACTTTATTTTGCTTGTTCTTTGTGGCTCAAATTTCATCACTCTTAACTGACCATTAAAAAAAAAAAGGTAACATTTGACTATCACACTGCTACATACATATGAAAATTCTCTCTCTTCCAACACTGGGACTGAAAATGAGTATTTCCAATATGCTCTGAAAACAACAAGTTTAGGCTTAGTTGGAGCTGCTGATAAAGAAACCCCAAAAATTTCTGTATGGGGTTCATTCTTCTGTATAAACTTATATGTGTGGCTGATCTTAATTTTTTTTTTCACTATGGTTATTATTCTTGACTGTGTGTACATGTATATGGATGTGGTAGGGTCTTTTATGTTAAAGAAGTGTGCATACATACATACCTTACATATATGTGTGTCTGTACTACTCAGACAGGTGTGAAAAACACTACCCAGAGCTGCTGTGATTGTATGTGTGTGTGTATCGTGTTCTCCCTTTCTGTTTTGTTAAATATGTCGTGAATTGTTATTACATAGGTTTTACTTTTGATTAGATGCTCAGTAAGTAATTTTGACATGTCACTTCACATGATATCGCTTCATATCTCCTGATCAACTGTTTCCTGTTTTCTCTCTCTGTCCCAGGGTGAAAGAATGATGTGATGGACGTGAATATGGGCCGCTGGTCAGGCTCACGGCTACCTCCGTCATGCCTTGCCCTTCTGATTGTCAAGGTCCTGGCCTCCATTTGCCAGGTGGCTCACGGGACTGCCCTGTTTGGCTTTCACTTCACACATTCCACTTACAATGCCACAGTGTACGAGAATTCTGCAGCCAGGACCTATGTCAACAGTCAGACAAGGATGGGCATTACCATGGCTGACCTTTCATGGGATATCAAGTACAAAATAGTGTCTGGTGATGATGAGGGCTTTTTTAAAGCAGAGGAAGTTATCATTGCTGACTTCTGCTTCCTCAGAATAAGGACTAAAGGTGGGAATTCTGCTATATTGAACAGAGAAATCCAGGACAACTATTTATTGATGGTAAAAGGGTCTGTCAGAGGAGAGGACTTGGAAGCGTGGACAAAAGTGAACGTTCAGGTTTTGGATATGAATGACCTAAGACCATTGTTTTCACCAACCACGTACTCTGTCACAATAGCAGAAAGCACTCCCTTAAGGACTAGCATTGCACAGGTGACCGCAACAGATGCGGATATTGGGTCCAATGGTGAATTTTATTATTACTTTAAAAATAAAGTTGATCTCTTCTCAGTTCATCCTACAAGTGGTGTTATCTCCTTAAGTGGCCGGTTGAATTACGATGAGAAAAACAGGTATGACCTCGAGATTTTGGCAGTGGACCGTGGGATGAAGCTTTATGGAAACAATGGCGTGAGCAGCACTGCCAAGCTTTATGTTCACATTGAACGTATAAATGAACATGCCCCAACAATGAGTTTTGTAACCCATATTCCCTTCCCATCTGACAAGGAACCTACCTATGCAGTTGTTAATGTTGATGACCTAGATGAAGGAGCAAATGGAGAAATAGAATCTGTTTCTATTGTAGCTGGAGATCCTCTGGAACAATTCTTTCTGACTAAAGAAGGGAAATGGATGAATGAGTACAAAATCAAAGAAAGAAAGCCTATTGATTGGGACAGCTTCCCATATGGTTTTAACCTGACTCTCCAAGCTAAGGACAAAGGATCTCCTCAGAAATTTTCTGCGGTCAAACTGGTCCACATTGCTAGTCCCAAGAAAGAGAGTATCCCCGTGAAGTTTGAAAAGGAAGCATATGATGTTTTGATCAGTGAATTTTCACCTCCTGGTGTGGTGGTTGCAGTAGTTAAGCTTGTGCCTGAGCCACAGGGAGTGGAATACAGAATTTCTCCAAGTGAGGAAGCTGAGTGTTTTAAGATCAATCCCCACACAGGCCTTATTACTACTGCACGTCCTTTGAAAATCATTGAGAAAGACCTCTATGAATTAGAAGTATATGCAAACAAAGGTGGTGATTTAAAAGCACAGGTTACTGTCAGGTTAGAGGATGCCAATGATCACACTCCGGAGTTCCAGCAGCTCTCCTACAGCTCATTCGTCAATGAAAGTGTCCCAGTGGGGTCCAGCGTTTTGGCAGTGTCAGCAGTTGATGAAGACAGGGGAGAAAACGGGTACATCACGTACAGTATTGCCAGTCTGAACTCACTGCCATTTACAATAAACCAGTTTACAGGTGTCATCAGCACATCTGAAGAACTGGATTTTGAGTCCTCACCAGAAAGCTACAGGTTCATTGTGAGAGCTTCCGACTGGGGCTCTCCCTACCGCCACGAAAGTGAGGTGAATGTCACCATATACATAGGCAATGTCAATGATAACAAGCCACTCTTTGAAAAGGTGGCCTGTCAGGGAGTGATTTCATCTGATTTTCCTGTTGGTGGTCACATCACTGCTGTTTCTGCAATAGACATAGATGAGTTAGAGCTTGTGAAATACAAAATAATCTCTGGAAATGAACTTGGCATTTTTTATTTAAATCCAGACTCTGGTGTCCTGCAACTTAAAAAATCTCTTGTTAACTCCGGCATAAAGAACAGCAATTTTGGCCTTAAAATAACGGCAACTGATGGAGAGAACTTTGCTGATGCTATGTTTGTTAATATTTCAGTAGTTCATGGGAAAGTATCTTCAAAGACCTTTAGCTGCAGAGAAACTAGAGTAGCTCAGAAGTTAGCAGAAAAGTTGCTCAAAAAGGCAAAAGCAAATGTGAAGCATAATTTGGAAGATGGTTTTCTTGATTTTTATTCAGTCAACAGGCAGGCACCTCATTTTGACAAGTCCTTTCCTATGGATGTAAAGGTTTCAGAGGATCTGCCGGTTGGTGCCACTATCCTGAGGATAAAAGCCTATGATGGAGACTCAGGCTTTAATGGAAGAGTACTTTACACAATTTCTGATGGTAATGTAGATAGTTGTTTCAACATTGACATGGAGATGGGGGTACTTAGTGTTCTCATGCCCTTGGACCGTGAAAAGACAGAGCTCTATCTCCTTAATATTACAATTTATGACTTAGGTAATCCACAGAAATCTGCATGGAGATTGCTGACTGTCACTGTGGAGGATGCAAATGATAACAAGCCTGTTTTTTTACAGGACAGTTACTCGGTTAATATTTTGGAAAGCACAAGTCTTGGTACAGAGATTATCCAGGTAGAAGCCAGAGATAAAGACCTAGGTTCTAATGGTGAAGTGACTTACTCAGTCCTGACAGACGCCCACCAGTTTGCCATCAACAGTTCCACGGGAGTGGTGTATGTTGCAGATCAGCTAGACCGGGAAGCAAAAGCAAACTACACACTGAAGATTGAGGCTAGGGACAAAGCAGAGAGTGGCCACCAGCAGTTTTCTGTTGTGCCTCTGAAGGTTTTCTTGGATGACGTTAACGATTGCTCGCCGGCCTTTATACCATCTAGCTACAGCGTGAAGGTCCTTGAGGACCTGCCGGTTGGCACTGTCATAGCTTGGCTGGAAACTCAGGATCCCGACCTGGGCTTGGGAGGGCAGGTCCGCTACTCGCTGGTGAACGATTACAATGGGCGCTTCGAGATCGACAAGGCCAGCGGCGCCATCCGCCTCAACAAGGAGCTCGACTACGAGAAACAGCAGTTCTACAACCTGACCGTGCGTGCCAAGGACAAGGGCCGCCCCGTTTCTCTCTCATCCCTTTCTTTCGTGGAAGTTGAGGTGGTGGATGTTAACGAGAATCTTTATACCCCCTATTTTCCTGACTTTGCTGTTGTTGGATCTGTAAAGGAAAACTCCCGCATTGGTACAAGTGTTCTGCAAGTTGTTGCTCGAGACGAGGACTCTGGAAGAGATGGGGAAATCCAGTATTCTATCAGGGATGGCAGTGGCCTGGGGAGGTTCAGCATTGATGAAGAAACTGGTGAGTTTTGTTTCTAATTTCTCCTTCATAGAAGTTTTTTCAAAAGCAAAACTGAGGTATAATTGTTTTCTACTCTTAACAAGAAATTCAGTTCTTCTTAACAGGCAAGATAAAATTATAAATAAGGATTTTCCAGGCACAGCAATGACATGATTTAATTACCTGGTTACATTCATCACTCTGTGGATGTGAAATAATACACATTTCTTTTCAGCAGCTATATGATTGCTCCATTTGAAGGCAGTGATAGTTACAGAATGACTCACTTAGTCACTGCATTATCTGTTGATCATTGTAAATTACTCAGGCCACCTCTACAGAATCACAATCACTCCTGACCTTGAATCTAGTGTTAAACCCAATGAAAGGAAATAAGGAGCATGAAAGAATGATTATTTTGTCCTGAAACCTATTTGTGGTTTGCTGGGACTCATTTTTCATGGGATTTTTCTGGAATGATACACCATCCTATATAATACACTTTCTTGTAGCACGGTGTTCATCAGTGTTGGTGTGCTTATGTAAAAGGTAGAAATCCAGGGAAATGTTCATAACTGTAAATGACCTGTGCTAGCTTTCCTTTGGTGGCATTTGTATTATAAACATTGACAATAGAAAGCATTGTTAATACAGGGAAGGTTTTTAAAATCCTGAACTCTACTACCGCACAATCCTATTGGAAAATGTTCAAAATACTAAATATAAAAGTGTGTTTAGTAAAACACTTAAAAACTGGCTGTTTAAATGTCTAATGGTTGTTGGGAGTGATGGTGCAGCTGTGCACCACTAGAAGTAGTGAGGAAATTTTAAAATATTAGTCAACAGTTTCAGAATTCATATTAAATATGTTAGGTCTGTGGGTTTACTGTGGTTTGTATGTCTTCTTCTGAAGCTTTTAATTGAGAATGTGGTATTAAACATAAGATTAAAATGTATGTTTTGGCAAATTCAGACTGTTTAATCAAATGTCAACTTTCTAAACTGAACATTATGAAAAACAGACGACATTACAAATGCTGTGGCTCTCATCTAAGTATAAGCAGAGAAAAATATTTTTATTCTACTTTTGCTACAGTCTTGCTGCTACAGCTGTACACAGATGATTGCAGTCAAAACCTTATGTCCAGAAACATCAGACTTGAGTGTCAGAAGTCAAGAGGGCACCTAGTCTAATTTTCAGAAATGTTAGGAACTCACATATCCTATAGTAGCGGAAGGCATTCAGGCAACATTATTTAGACATTTGGACACATGTTTAAATATTAAGCTCCTGCATTTGAAATTTTTGTCTTACATACTTACTGAGTAGAATCAACTTCATCTGAATGGGTTCTTTATAAAGCACTGGGAAGTTGGTCCAAATGCTGCAGCATTGATGCAGAAATCTCAGCAATCAACATAAATTGAACTTAAAAGAGCTGGTAGGGAAACTAATTCAGTGAGTGTCACTCAAAAGTAAAAGAACCAGTTTTTTACCCTGTGCCTACACTAGTGGAGGTGATGGCCTAGGATAAGTTAGGTCCCTGGTTCAGTAAAGCACAAATCATGTTTTAACATGAGTGGAAATTGTACTCTGTGTTCTGCATGAAATATACTCCTTTTTTTTTCCAAAATTGAAATGTATTTTGTGAAGGCAAAAAAGCCCCAAATCTCCCAAGATGCAAAGATTTTTCTGCCTGTCACTCTTTTATGAGTGTTATGTGAAAATGAACCGACCTGTGCTATTTCACTTAATGATTCCAGAGGAGATTTGATAATCCAGCAGATCAGAAGATTTGGGATTCTTGTTCTGATTTCCTCAAATGTTCATTCAATACCATGTAAGCCTTCTTGAAAGCAATCTGAAGAACACTTTGGGTGCAGAGCTGCAGCCAGGGCAATGTGGAGTTCAGGGCTTCAGGGTTACTCCGGGTCATGCTGCTGTAAGCTGAATGCAGAATTTGACCTTCTGTGTCAAATAGAATGCAACATTAATACTGTGCTATTGAACTGGTGGCAACTTAAATGCTGCTGAATGATGAATCAGCTTTCTAGCTGTAGAAAAGGGCTTAAGTCACATATTGAATTAATTTATAAAGAGATAGCTGTTTATTTACTTTCAGCACAGTTCATTTGTCACTTTTAAACTGACCAACTCTATTGGCTTATGTACCGTCTCTCCTGAAATTTGTGAAGGTAAGCAGGAGTGTGAAGTACAACAAATCAATATTTTTGTCTGCTGCCTTAATGAAAAGATGACTGCAGCATCCATTATAATCATTAGGATATAAACTGGGCCAAATTCATCCTGATCTGTGAAAAGGCTGGACTGCAAGCAAGTCTGTGCTTTCAGCAAAATCCTGCTCAAGTGCTTTATTTTTATTTTTCTGAAATATTATATGTTAATCGTGTTACCCTCTGTGTTAAGTGAGATATACTTTTGCTCCCCGAGGCACACTGATACTGAGGAGTTGATATGATGCCAGGATACCTGAGGAGAAGCAGGCCTTCATGATGGATACACACTGCACCATGCCAGCTGCACATTTGCTGTTATGGTGGCTTCTTCTTCCACTACAAATGGATATAGGTGCATAATGGTGCATCTGGAAAAAAACGAGGCTTAGGGGAGGTCTTCTCACTCTCTGCAACTCCCTTGAAAGGAGGTTGTAGTGAGGTGGGGGTCGGTCTGTTCTTCAAATAACAAGTGGCAGGACAAGAAAAAATGGCCAGGAGAGGTTTAGACTGTGTATTAGGGAAAATACATTCACTGAAAGAGTTGTGAGTCTTTGGAACAAGCTACCCAGGGAAGTGGTGGAATCACCATCTCTGAAAGTGTTCAGAAAAAGTGTTGATGTTGCACTCATGGCTGTAGCTTAGTGATGGACTTTGCAGTGCTCGGTTAATGATTGGACTCAATTATCTTAGAGGTCTTTTCCAAGTTAAATGATTCTATGATTCTGTGATCTGTCTCCACCAAACTTGATCTGGCTTTTGGTGTGGGTTCCACAAGAGGCTATTCTCCACTCTGGTGGGAACAGGGGATCACGGTCAGCAGACTTGGGAGTCTTCTCTTTATTGGTCCTTATGGATCCTTCTGCACAGCCTAAATGTGCAAATCTGAGTGCTGTTGCAGTTTGGTAAGAGTTGTACCGTGGGGGTGAGCCTGGAATTCCCTTTCTACAGTGCTGCTTTTTGCCTCATGTCATATAGAAATATCTTGGAAGATTATTGTTGTTCCAGCATCTTTTCTAAATAAGCCAGTTCATCCATGATGGTAACCAGAAGCATAGCAAGTCTTTGCCAGCTTCAAGTGTGAATGACTTGCAAATTTGCTTCAATGGATTTACTTCCCATTTCCATGAGGCAAAGCCAGTACAAGTCTGTAAATAAATAGAAAGTCTCCTGACGTGAATGGCTGCCGTTCCTGACCAGTCAACTTCATCTGTGGTTTCCCACTACCTTTGACAGAAAATGAAATTTCTCTTGAGTGTAGAAGTCATTCATGATTCATAGCTAAAAATCTGGTTTCAGACTTTTCTAGACATAAAGTCCTTCTTACACTGAGGAACATGTAATGTAGTCCTTCGGTCTCCTATTCAGAACTGCTTTATTGCTTTTTGGGGGTTTTTTTGGGGGGTTTTTTTTTTTTTTTTGCATCACATTCATTCTCTTGGAATCCTGATATGTAATCTGTTATAAAAATATGGTCATCTTCAATGAGACCTAGTCACTGCAGGCTTCTTCAAATCAAGAGAAGAAAACAAGCAACTGAGAAACATGATTCATTTCACCCTAATGTAAAAATATTAAATAAGTTGGGTGAATCATGCTCTAAAATTGTGCAAAGGTCAGACTAGCTCAGGTAGAGGTCTACACTGAGTGCCTTGCTTTGGTCAGACATAGCCCATCCCTGTTAACTGTAAACAAGAATATATACTGTCAGCCTTACTGCTAGGTAATTTGTCATGACTCCTCTTTACCAGATTCATGGTTTTAATCTAATTTCTGGGTATTATCTTCCATTCCAAAACCCAAACATAAGTGCACTTCTAGAAACAAAAATTGGAAAAAAGGTTTTTAATAGTATAGGGGTGAGAGTAATGTAAATAATAGTTTATGGGTTTTCATTTTCTGACGGTACAGTGTTAGAGCATCCCAACCCCTTTCTAGCTACGGAAATTGATTAGTATCTGAAATTTTGGTCTTGCAGAAGTGCCTGGTAACCTTCCCCTTGTGCAGCTCTGGTGCTACAGGGATGCTGGAGCCATTTCTTCATCTCTAATACTGCTTCCTGCCTGGTGTGCACCTCCATTCTCTTTGCCAGTCTGCTAATAGCAGTTCTTTAGAAGAAAATTGTGTAAAACCCACTCTTATATCTGCAGATTGTTATAACACAAAATGAGCAGAGATGTGGTAAAAAAAATTGTGAGATGAGAGTGTACTCTGAGCTTCCATCACAAGTTACTTCTAATAGTTATGACTGTTCTTGTGGAAATGGTCTCTGTCAGAGGTCCTACACTGCCTTATTAAAAAACTGGATTTTCTTAGCTCTGGTATGTACACCCTCATAGTGCTGATACCACAGCAGAGTGGTGTATTTTTGTTGTTTCAGGAGCTGGTGGTGAGTCCAACAAATGCATATGGGTTTATGATATCACCTGCCTTGAGAGACTAAAATACCATCTATCAGAACCTCTTTTCAGGCTGCAGTGGAGATTTGAACAACTAGTGGGAGTTCCTGACTTCTTGAAAGGTTAAGTTAGATGAGATCAGGCCTAAATGCTGGAATCTTGCTTCTCATTTTTTTAAATGATTTGTAGTTCAGCTAAACTGCATTCTTACTCTAGCTCCACTTTTTAGTCTGGCATCTGTTTCTACATGTTAATGTAACAGCCTGGCTCTCGAAGAGTTTCTATATTTACCCTTACACTACCCATGGATGTACTGATAATAGCAAATGAACAAAGTGAGTTTTAGAAGAGCAGAGAAATGAAACACAATCAGAATCTTCTGCTGCGGAGGCTTCTATAGGTTTTGCCAGAGTTGGTGTGGCAGCATCCTGACATGCAAGGAATTACTAACTCCACTGCACAGGTGGGAAAACTGAAGCAACAAGTTTTTTACTTGTTCTCAGGAAAGCACAGAAACATCTTAAGTCACACTGAAATGAAACACCAAGATAAAACAGTGGTATTAATGAAATGCTTACAAGATCTTTAATCTTCCAGCAAAGCCCATGAGCATGGACTTAAGGAATGCTTTCAGAACTTCATAACTTTATTTCCTAGGGTTCTCTCAGGAACCTGAGTCCCCTACCTTTCATTAGAACTTTAAATTTAGGTATTAGCTAACACTAATTTCTAGCCCTGTAGAGGACCTCTGATAAGAATGCAAGCTGTAGATGACCCTGTAAACTAAATATCTTTAGGTCTTTCATAGTGTTGAAAGCTTTAAATGGAGGTAGAAATGAAATTATTACAGACTCCATGGGTTTGTTTATGGTGCTAAGGATAGTGATCTTATCTTCTATTTGGATACCTCAAAAGTGATAGGAAATCCTGAAAAACTGTGGCTAGAGAAGGCAGTTGATGCTGGAAAACCCTATTCATGGCTTTAAATGACTAATAATGGAAACTAGAAACACCAGATGATACAGTTTACAATAAACCAGACCTGCCTGTACTCTTCCATCTATTTGGCAGAAAGGAATGAATTTACTGCTTCAGACTCCTTGAATCTTGTCGCTGTCTTCTAAAATAGTTTTCAGTAATTGCATACGCAGGTTGAAGGATACTTTCATTTACTACAGTTTGAGTGGTTTGATAAATATTTATGTGGGACCATTGTTAATGTTTCCTTTGAACAAAATAAAGTAAAATGCAAATGGTTTGTGATCCATGTTTTTCTCCCTCTCAATTGTTTAATTTTATGGAGGTGTGTCAGAGCTAGTGGGTGGATCTGGGTGGACTCACTGGCAGAATTGAATTAACTGTAGAGTTTGGAGACACTAGTATTACAGATATTCTTCACCTTCCTGGAGAGTGTAGGCAAATTTCATTACCCAGAGCCAGTATTTTGGAACTCTTTTATTATCCCACCTTCTAAACCCAGTTTTCAGGGTATCTTAAGGCCATACCACAGGAGAAGTGCCAGTGAGTGTTTCTGGGAAGTGGCTTGGGAAATAGAGTTGCTTGCAGGGGAGGCACTTGCACAGGCACTCATGACAAGATCATCAGCCCTCAGCCCATCCATGGTGTCTCTCCTGAGCAGCCTCTTTGGGAAGGAGTGTGCCAGATGGATCACAGAGTACAGCCCTGGCCAAAATCTGGTCTGTCAGCCTGTATCTGTGTCAGGCAGGAATAAAGCATTCATGAGAACAGCTACTTCTGAGGCCGTGATGGTGTGTTATCATTGTTCTGTGAGTTATCTCTGGCAGCTTTTAATAGTGGAAGTGTTTATTCATATAAGACTTCCACTTTTAGGACAACAGTCACTAACATTTTACTTTTTCTTTAAAATTTGTTGTGGTAGAAAACCAAAAATTTTTATACAAATTCTGTGTCTATGTGTTTATAATTTCCCTGTCATTTCTACATATAAATTAGTAAGGAACAAGGCTTGTCTTAGTTCCACTGGAGCAACTTTGTTTAACTTTTGTTTTAAATAATGTGAACCCTAAAACAATGCATCGGCTTATGAAAATATTTACTGTAAAAGGCTCTAAGTATCATTCTGACATACTTTCAAAGTTTCCTAAGTGAGGCCAGTCATGCAGAATTGTTTTATTCAAGCTGTTCAGCTCTCTAGGCTTTATACCCCATAAAACAGCTCACAACGTACAATTTTTATAGCTAGCTGTAATTTGCATGCTTTCCCTTCTTTGGAAAATGTTTAGAGAATCTCCTTTATTATTCAGGATGCTCCTGGTGATAGGACATTTTGTCTCAATCTTAGAGTAGTTTATTTATTAATAAAGAAACGTGTAGTTTGTATATTCTCCTGTCACCTTTATTATCCTTGAGAGATGTTTCCAAAAGCATTTTGTATTATATGTTCTGTTATTCTCTGTATTAGTGTATAATCCCAGAAGTGGCTTTGACATTAGCTCGTGCATCATTGCCCATTAAATTATACCCAGATGCTCCTGCAGAAAGCTTATCTCCAAGGTGCCAGTGAAGGGACCAAGCCACAATAATGAGTTAGATGATATTAGAGGGAAATTGACTTCCAGTGTCTGGTGTTCATTCTGAGCACATGAGCATCAGCTTTATCCTGGTGTCACTTCAGGCCACGAGCAACAGTTCATGGTAGTTAGGAGGAAACTGGAGAAAAGTCCATTTCAGCTGTTCCAAAGCACCAGTGGAAGCCAAGGGCATTGAGAAGAGATATTGTTTGTGCAAAAGTGTGAGCTTACAAGCATATGGAGGGCAATATGAGCACTGCTCTCTTCTAGGGATATACAGAGGATGTTTGGACAATGTCTAAGATTACATGGAGCCATTTTGTTGTATTGCATAATCCTTTCCTGTATCAAGTCAAAGAGTGAGAAATCTCCACTGGCCAATAAAGTTGAGGACACTTTTTGCTGTCTGACCTTGTGGCAGGTTGTGTGGCTTTTTAGGGAACGGTAGAACTGGACAGAGTTAATCAGGAATTTGTGGGGCTGACTTGGAGAGATCACATATCTCTTCCCCTGCTTGGTTACATACGCAGGCTCAAGGATTTACCTTGGAAAGTGGATTAAAGGGTGCCTTTTACAAAGCTGTTTGCAGTTCAAGGACTACAAGTAATGGTTAATCAGTCAGTTGCTTGGAAAACTTTTCCAAGCTTTCGTTGCTCTCATTGCTAAAAAATTGTGTCATATTTTGAGGCTGTTTGGGTAATTTCAGTGTTCAAGTCTTGGAACTTTTAGGTGTTTGCCAACAAGATAAAAATAAAATAAAATTAAAAAGCCCTACCCCTGTCAGATCTCTTTGAATTCACATATACATGTTTACCTGAAAGTAGATGTTTGGAGATGAGCTTCTATAGCTCATGGAACAGATTCTTTTAATCTGTAGTCTGCTGTTTAATGTAAACATCTTTATTGCATTTTATACACTTATGGTGTCTTATTAGCATTGAAGTGTTGCCAGTAAGAAATAACTGAGAGAAAGCCAAACAGAGTGCGTGTGGGGAGGGGGTTTTCATTGCAGCTGGTTTGCATTAGGTGTTTGCACTAATAAATTTCTGTGTGTCTCAGAGTGAAGTTGTTTACTGGCATTGACCTGGTCATTTTGTCCATGGTGGAAAAAAGGGGTAGATCCGTTTAGTTGTGGCAAGAAATTTGTTAAAAGTGCTGTTGAGGTGTTCCATTGGAGTGGGAAATGTGTCAAGGTGTAAGACTGTGCTTTGTTTCCTCCGTGCAGGGAGCTGAGGTACACACCAGTACATCCCCCACCTAAATGACTGGGGATATCAGGACATGCTAATCTACCCCTCCACTGAGAGACATGTCTTGATTTTTGCTCTTAGATGTCTCAGCTTTGCAGCTGTTTCCCACTGGAGACAGGCTGGTTACCACAACCCCCCTCGAGAAGGAGGCAGCCTGAAGCTACTTCTCTTAGGAAATGTTTTTCAGTTACTTTGATAATATTTTCATCTTGGAGTTGAGCAAAATGTGCTCACTGTACATGTATGAGCAACAGTTCTTCAAGGTGATGGACTGGAAAGGTGAGAGCAATCTCATTGTGTGTGGTTTCAACAGCTCTCTGCTTCCATAGTGTGATGGCAAGGTCTGCCTGTCTTTCACAGCTGAAGCCTTTGTTTTTTTCAGTTTTGCTAAATTACGCATAGCAAATTAATTTCTGATTTTAGATCTTTGCAGCCCATAATGAATTATATGTATCTTTATTCGTGGAGTTTTTGTCTTCATTTGAAAATTTTACTGAGAATCTGTGTTCTAAAAATGTAACTTTACACATAGGTTATTAAAAATGGTTTTGCTTGTCACCAGTGATTCAGTTTATAAGGTAAAGATTTGGTAAAAAGAAGGAAACAAACTGTTACTGTGAATCAGTTAATTTTTTCCCCCAAAAAAATATTTTTACAACAGAATAACTATGGGATTTAATTAAATTTGCCAGAATACTTCACAGTCCCAGAACACCTTTCATCTAAACTACTCAAGTTATTTTCCACATTTTAATGGAGGAGGCTCTTTGATGTACAATGCTTATGTAGTTTCCCATTTTACTGAAAGGTGTAGATAAATTGATAGTTTGAGATTTTTTCTCTTTTTTTGGAAGGGGGGGGAATGACAATGCAGAAATTCCCTAAAAACAGTGGGAACATCAGGTGTTTGACATCTCTGTGATGAAGCTTAGTCACAGCAAATAGTAGTGGATGGGACAGATTCTTCTGACTCCCAGCATGTTTTTCCACATGAGATCACCTTTCTTACGCTGTATAGGATCTTGGAGCTGGTTTTAAAAGGATTGGATTTTACCGTTTCTTTTTGAGATAGTTTGTAAGGATGCACTGATTTGGTTTGTTCTGCTCTGCTTTGACCGAACATATTAGTTTGTTTAGTTTTTTTACTTTGCTTTAATTATCATTTAACAGTAACTCTTTGATGATGGCAGGTTGTAGTCTAAGCCATCATCAGTGGTTAATGCAGCTTCCTCTGGGGTGATGACCTGTTTGCTGTGGGGGAAAGAGCAGTGGATAGACACAAGCACCAGCAGTGACAGTCAATCCAGGGATTACCAGAGTCCCTGGGCTGCCCGCAGGACTGGCAGCTGGACAGAAACCTCAGCAGACCTTTGGGGCTGATGGTTCTGGGTGGCACTGAGTGCCACACATTCTTCTCTTTAAGGAAATCCTGAAAACAGCAGATTGAGACCCTGTGAGCTCCTGGTGCAGCTTCCATTGCAAACCTAACAAACACTTAATGTGCTGTTTTCACTCCCACAGTACCAGGATAGGGCAGTCTGTTCCGTGCCTTCTGTACCTCAGATTAGTGGTGCATCTTCATCTCCATGATGAGCAATTGCACCAGCCTTTTGCTAATGAGACAAGATGCTTTTTGCAAGTGTGTGGCTCCTTTGCAAGCCAGTGTGGCTCTGCCTTTAACGAGGTATCTTCCTTTTTGGAACATTCAGTGTGGGCAGTAGTTCAGTGTGGGCAGCAAGCTGCTTCTGAGGTACAGAGTGTCATGCTGCAGACAAGCAAAGTAATCAAAAAAAGGAAGATTGTGCCCATAGTGACATTTGTAGAGGAGATGGGGGCTGTTTATGAGACAGGGCCAGGACTGGCATTTAGCTGTGCTGGCTAAAGGGTAAATAGCAAAATCTGTTTAATAAGTGCAACCTAATGAATTTAGGACTGCTGATTCTAAAGTTTGTCCCTCCATCAATTTATTTTCAAAACCCATAGCAGCTTCTCTCTAAAAATGGAAGGTAATATCTAAATAATGTTGGAATTTTCTCATCTGTAAAGATCAAATTTGTTGATACTGGAAGTGGAGAAAACCATTCAGCTGGTTGATGTTGCTGGCTGTAGCCATTGCTGCATTGCAAAGTGCTCTACCCCTATATTGTTAGGAGCACAGAAGGGTTCCTGTTGTCTTTGTGTAAACATACGAGTGTTTAAAACTTTTTGCATATGCTTCTGTTCTTTCATGGGGATTTTCTTTAATTGCCTAATCTCTCATAATGAACATTAATCTGTCACTGGCAAAGATAAAATCCAGCTAATTCTCAGAAAATCTGTTTCTCTGTACCCACAAATTAAAACTCAACTGATAACAGCTTGAAGCTCTATCTAGACATTGAATGTGGTGAGAAATAACTGTGTGGTCACACAGTCCACTTTAACAAGATAGTTTGGACTTTGCTGGCAAGGCTCTGGAGGGGATGGGAACCTCTGGTAAAGGGGCCATGGATCCCCCTTCCCTGATCACCTGGATCCCAGATGGAGTTTCTAAAGGACTGATGTATACAGAAAAAAAACCTCAACTAAACAAACTAACAACAAGCTTTTGCAACTTGAATTGCTTCTGAAGAACCCAATGTTTTCAATAAAAAAGGCTGTGATTGCCAGCTCTGTTTATACCTGGCATCTATCTGTTTTGACAGCAACAGAGGCAACCCATTGCTGGTCCTGAGTTCTGTTTCCTACTACCTCCCCTCAGTAGCTCTGTTTTTTCACAAAGCCACTGGTGAACTAGCTCAAGAAAGCGCTGATGGAAGGACTCTTTTTTTTTATTTTTGAAGAAAAGTGGTGGGGGGGGGATCAGCTCCCTGGTTGTATTTATGAGCTGTGCAGTCACAAGCTATTTTGGTGGAGCTAGAGGAGGAGATCAGGTGCAAAGCAAAGTATTGCATTGCCCTTTTGTTGCTTGTGGTCCTGTGGATTTGAGAGCATCCATGCACAGAGCTGCAGTGGTACAATTCATGTCATTGAAATTCATACTGAGACATTTACTTGTCATTATGGGAAATTTGTAATTCCCTGTTTTGTAGAAGTTGCTTGGTGGAGAGTCATCCTGATAAACCAGAAGTGAATTTAACAGCATGGAGGAATGGCTTGGAAGTAACACATGTGAGAGGTACTGCTTTGTCCTGGCTTTGGTTTGGGAGAGGCAGCTGTGATGGAGTGAGCAGGATGTGTGCTAACATGGGGATTCAGTGTGTTAGCTGATTAGGATGCTTATTTGCTGCATGGTCCATATGGTGTGGGTCCCTGATCCTCAAGCTGAAATCACAAGTCTGAGTGACTATCAGATGGCTAAAGCTGCTTACTACATGTCATGGAGAGAGACAGAATCCCTCTGGCAATGTAGCTAACCTTTTCATGCCTCACTTTACCTGTCTGTACAATAAGTCTAATGATCATCACATTGTCAAAGGCAGTTTTGTGCCAGTTGTGATACTTGCATGGTTAATGGCTTTAAAATGCTGTGAGTGATTTTGATGGAAACACGTTGCAAAATGCAGTGCAGCAACTCGGTAACGCAGTCATTTGGTATTTGGAGGGAGTTAAAGGAGAAGTCCCTTCAGGAGTCACTTCTTCCCAGTTTAATCCCCCAGGAGAGCTATAGAATCACAGTGACCTATTTAAGCCAGTACATTTATTCCAAATAATTAACTATAGAAATGTTACACTGACTGCACTGGACATAGACAACAGCCATGTGCTCAGGTGGCTCAGTCATTCCTTTCAGCTTTCCAGGGGTGAGTGATGCTACAAATCCTGGCTCACTGCAGTGCTGGGTGAAAACAAAATGCTAAATAAATTTCAGGATCAAGTGAGACAAATCCTTACTGTTGCTCCCTGCATGCTATAATCACTGTGTCTCTGTTTGACCTGGCCAAAGGGTTAGCTGTGGCTTCGTGTTGCAAGAAGTCCTATGACGCATCATTTTAAATGGGAAAAAAATGAAGCTAAAGCCATTCTTCCCAGTTGTGGAGCTGATAGCCATAGATGGATAGAGCTGTTGAACTTTTGCCTTGGGAAAGCATTCCTTTTAAGACATAATGGCAGACCATTTTGGTAGATTCAAAATTTTTTGGAGTTCTGCTTCTGCCTATCAGGTGCCATAGGAAAGGGCCGCTTCAGTGTTCCTGAGACAGGTAATACTTTTTGTGATACCATACATAATTTGTCAAGGACGCATGCTAAGATGAGGTTCTTCTGCTATCCAGAAGCAGAATTTTTGTGCCGTATTATCTCCTGGAAAGCAGGAGGACCCCCAGCCCAGCATGCCTGGCTGCAGGACAGAAGACAGCAAAGCATGCCAGAAATGTGCAGGATTTGTCTATGCTATGGGTACAGTGTGAGTGTAGCAAGGAGGGAAGGCTGTAGATGAGAGCAAAGGGCAGCAGAAATTCATTTGAAGATTCTCTCCATTTACCTAAATAAATATTTCTGGCACCTGCTAGCTAACTTGCCTGCTTAGAGTATTTTCCATGTCAATAAGGAGCATTGCCATGATGCCCTCACTTTAAATCCAGTACGAGGCTCACCAGAAGTGAAAGAAATTAATCTGGGCAACTAATTCCCATTTTTGGGCTTGGGGCCAGGAAGTTCAAGGCAGCATGCAGAAGCTGGGAAAGCAGATTAATGCTGCCTGCAGCACGTGGTGTTTTGGCTCAAAAATGTGCTGAAGGAAGACGCATCTACCATGGCTTCACTGCCTTGCCAGAACATTTGCTGTGTTGTGTGGCATATAAGGTAGTAGTTGTTTCAAGGAAGCATGCTCTGCCATTTCATATTCCTCCCATTTTTCCACTCTATTTGATTAAACTTATGCCTTCTACCCCCACAAGCAGAGTTGCTGACCTCTCCTTTCTTTGATGTGATGCTTGATCTTCTCTGTTTTTCTTGGATTTTTCTGGTTTTATCTTCTTGTGGAAATATCTTTCTTCCCAGTACAATCTAAATTCCAGGCTGTTCTGTATCAAAACCCTGTTGTCTCCACCTTGCACTGCTTTCCCTCCAGAACCAATTGGGTGAGATTTTTCAATTTTTCACTAACTGGAGCTAAGCATAGGACTGGAAATCTACCATGATTGGGAATAATTTTATGTGCCAGTGTCACAGCCTGGCCTGTCTGTATGAGCAGGGCTAGGTAACACAGGAAAGATTTTTTTATTTAATGGAGGTACCTTAGGTTTAGGCAAACACAAATATTACTGATGTTACAGCCTTGCCTGAGTTGTTTAATGTCACTGAAATTTATTTATTTAATTAATTATATATACAAAATATGTGGAATCTTTGAGATAGAAAATATTACAAAGATTTTAAAGAGTTATTAAGCTACATGGCAATAAAAAAAAAATTTTCCTGTCCCTAATCGTTCATATATTGTCTTTTTTTTTGTGTGCAAATGGCTTTGTGTTTCTAATCAGCCAGAAAGGAAGTTGGTCTCTTAGTAGCAATATTGCTAATGGTGATAAGCAAATGCAACACAGAAAAAGCCATGCTGAAAGTAATGTTCCCTGGTCCTTGTCACCAGCCTCCATTTTGACTTTTTCATTTGTGGTGGCAATGAGTGATGTTAAGAGTGTCTCCTGGGCAACATGCTGCCTGAGTGCTGTGATTTATGGTCCACTGTTTTAGAGAAACTGCAGTATTCTGCTTCTGAAGAGAACTTTAAAAACATACAGAAGTTGGGAAAATATTATCTGTCTTTTAAAACAAGATCTGTGAACAGATGTATGCATCTATTCTGTCACCATACAGATGGGCAGAAAACATTTAGTTTTCATGACAACGGAATGTATAGTGACACAAATGAAAAAGAAATATATAAAAGAAAAGTATTTGTCTTGCCAGTTGTTATATCATGGCAGCAGCTGCTGAATTTGAGTTTTATTTTTCTGAAACTTCAACACAAAATCCTCCAGACCACATTTCTTGTTAATGCAATATCTGTATCCTGTAGGCTTCCTGCAATTTGCCTTCAGATCTCTTTACTCGGGAGGCATTGGCATTTTCATCCCTACTTATTTATTTAGATGTGGTTTCTCTCTTGAATGAGCAATAGATGGGTATCTCTGTTCTCATGAAGCAGCTCCTGGAGAATTAACGTTTCTATTTTGTTGTTAACTGAGATTTCCATGTTGCCGAGCATGATGGGTCGTACCCTTGATATTAGGGTGAAACAGAAACTGCTTAGGCTGCAATCAGAATTCCTGTATATCTGTAAATAAAATGAGCAGAAGGAAATAATGTAGCCTGTTTGTATTATTCATCGGGATATTCTGAGAAAATTAGTCTTTGAAAATGAAATGACGCAATTCGAATGACTTTGTCATGGTGGTGACAAGGTCATCTGCCCATCCGCATGGATTTGGGTTGTGCCAAGCAACTGCAGCCCTGGGGGCTCAGCCTGTGGCAGTGATGGCCCTTGGTGGTGGCCTTGGTTTCTCCATGATGTCCAAGATTGGCGTGACTCATTGGGTCAGCCCCTGTGCCACTGCAGGGTGCTGCTGTTTTACCTGGGGCACAAGTAAATTCCTGGGACCAGCAGGAATTAAAGTATTTGGCAGTGAGCATGTGAAGGAGTAGTAGCAATTAATCAACTGTCTCAGAGCCATCATCAAAATTCCTTTTACTCCTGTGTCTTGGTAGATGCTTTAGGCTGCTTTTCAAACTGTTATCAAAAAAAAAAAAAAAAAAAAAAAAAAGAAGTGAGAATTGCTGGTACCACTTGTCTGCTTTGTTGGTTTTGTGTAATATTGCCAGTGTTTAGGGTGCATCCTCTTGGTCACTGCCAATGAGGTGTGTAGCCATTTCCATTTAAATGACCATTTTTTTTTCCTTTAGCTGCTTGAAGCAGTGTTTCTTATTTGGAATAAATAAAGAGAAAGCCAGGCTCTCTGAAGGTCAGAACTGTTTGTAGCGCTCTTCCCTGACTGGCTTTTGTTTTCACAAAAAATAAAAAATAATTTTTAAAAATAGGGATTTTTCAGATTTTAGGATTAGTTAATGTATTTACCCTGCCTTTAAAAGGTAATTTTCATGGGATAGAGAGATCTTGTTTACAATATGTATGAAAAGATTAAAAGGAATTAATTTAATTGTGTAAAACTATGAGTAATCTCCTGCCTTTTTCTGTCAACTGTCGTACCCTCAGTTGAGTGGCACTTCCTCTTTCTACCTTTTCTTAATCTTCAATTAAGTAGAAAGCTTTCTCCCATTTTTTAATTCTGTCTGTTATTTCCTTCCAAAGCCTTCTCTAGCAGATTGGTGCTTACCCTGGTATGTCCTCTCTTCCTGTCTGTCCATCATGTATTTTTATTCTCTGCTACCAGCACTGGCCTCCTGTTTAGCTGAGTGCTTTTAACCCAATGAAGCCAGTGGGATTTAAATACCTGTCTGAGTGTTTTGGAAGGGGATTAGCTTTACTGAACTCAGCCCTTTATTATAAAAGCAATGTTTCAGTCTATATCTACAGTTGTGTAGATGAAGAGTTGAGCCAGAGATAAAAAACCACTGAGAATAAAGATGTGCTTGCAGTCAGTTTGCAGCCTCTGAATGTTGAATAGTCTTCTGTTTATATGGTTTAGGCTTTTAAATTTGTCCATAAATCCAAATGCCTATTTCAAGGACTCAAATCCAGTGAAGCAGTCACAAGAGTGGTCTATCCTGCTGGGTCCTTCTTCTTCCCTTCACCAGCACAATCTTGTTCATACCTAAGAAGTCACTGATTATGGGGGAAGAAGTTAACAGTCAGCTTTGCCTTGTCGTAAATGCCAGTATTTTAATTTACATCACATAACAAGAAAATGTACTTTTTATTTTTTCATCTTCTTCAGTATGTTACCAGAGGTGTTACCACCATTTCTAACTGGCCCAACCTTGGCCAGTGGCACATCCGTCTTGGAGCTGCCTGACATTGGCTTTGCTGGACATGGGGAAGTTTCTGGCACCGTCTCACAGAAGCCACTCTTGTAGCCCACCCTGCTACTGAAACCTGGCCATGCAAACTCAATATATCTGCCCATGGTCGGAGGGTTGGAAGTAGGTCTTTAGTTAAAGAAAGCATCTTTAAGATGCCTTCTGATCCAAGCCATTCTATGATCCTGTGATTCTGTGACTCTAATTTTGCCCAGCAGTAGCTGGCAAGTGCCCTGTCTCTTCCGTTGGGAGAATTCCCCCAGTAGAGCAGAGCTGTTCTTTTCAGAGGTGTGTGCCATGGCTCTTGCTCCACTTGCAGTGCGACAGACTTAGCAGTATTCCAGCTAGAAAACTTCCACTGTGTTTTTTCTCTCTGAGTGCATATTGCTTGTGTGATCACTGGGTCTGATCTCACTTGTGTGTGCTAGAGCTTGCTGCCTTCTTAAAACTGTGCATGCAGCATGAAAAGATTCATGGATATGAGCCCTTGCTAGTTCACAACCGGTAAATGAGCTAATGATGATACATCTTCCCCTCCCTGCTGCACTCAGAATTTTTATAGCAAGGCCACTGTCATTTGTTTTCATCTCTAACAAATCCTCCCTACATCCTTCTCCATCCTAATAATTTCCTTTGAAAAACACCTACTGCAGTGACCTCCATTTGACTATGAAATGGAAGCACTAATCAGCAGGGTTGGTATCCAGGAGGTTTTTTAAGTGTTGTATAGTACAGACCCGTTTCCAGCTACATTAGCCACCAAAAGGCAGCACTTTTAAGCAATTCAGAACCAGATACGTTCTTAGATGAACTTTGGTCTCAGCACCAACGTCCCTTCTTAGAAGTATATTTAAGAAGGTAATGTGAGTGTAACTGTTTGCTAAATACAAAGTTCACCACTAATTTAATTGAGGATAATAGGTATCATGTAAGGTTGAACCGATTAAAGTCAAACACTTTCCAGGTTCAGGAGCAGCCTGTGTGGGATTTTCCATGTGAAAATATTAATTATGGATCTTGATGTCCTCTGGTTCTGCCTGAGCAGTGAGCCCTGCCATGAATGTCTGCTTTATGAATGGCGCTTCCACATGCCAATGGCACTCAAAGCAGTCATAAATTCCTGTTTTAGTGTCAAGTGCTTGGATGTACATAGCTCCTCTTTCAAGTAGGAGCCAGAATATGAAGATTGGAGTGCATGCTTCAGTGCAGGAAGATTTTCTGAATTTTGGAAGGTGACTTGGACAGGTCATGCTCTTATCCAAAGAAATGGATTTCTGCTGAATTTTGAAAAGGACAAATGTGTGCCTGCATTATATATTTATTACTTAATGTCAAGAAGCAAATTATGGATTTGGCAGATCTCTGTAATAGATGTCCCTAAGAGATTCTAGCAGTTTAAGCTGAATGAAAAAGCAGATTTATGGACTAACATGTCTGTAAAAGGAATTATGTTTTGACTTCATGCAAGATTTGTTAAAATATATTTTTGTTCTGTTTGGGTAGTGGTGCATTGGAAAAGTACATGTGTGGGTGTACAGAAGTTGCTGAATGGTATTTTTTTAATAGAACCAATTCAGTTCCTGAGTTTTTTTGAGTACAAGATGAAGTCATAAGTATCAGTCATCGTAATTACCTTGACCTTACAGGTGATTTAATTATCTTCCTGACCCCTTGCATTATGACCTTAGGCCCTCATTTTAAATGTCCTGAGTGTGGGGACATCTTTTCTGCAAGATTTTTATTAGTGCAGGGATGTGTGGCAGTGCTTGGGCAGTAGGTAGAAATTCATGCTACTTTTTCTTACAACTATTTTGGGATACAGTCAGTATGCAGAGTGCTTCTCCTCTCCCTGTCATAGGAACCCTTCTCACCATCCCTCTTGGGGCTGACTTCATGCTTGGAGACTGCCCCTCCAGTGCATGCTGGACTGATAAAGGAGGCTTTCCTTTTTGCCACTTTGGCCCCTTCTTCTTCAGCCTCATCAGTACTTCAGTGATGTCCCAGTGTCTGGCATGGTGACAGATAAACCTTCTTAACACTCAGCTGATTCAGAGAGCTAAAGCTGAATCCTGACGTGTGCCTTGCCTCTCTGTAAGACCATGTTTAGATCTGCAGTTCATGCATTTTTAAAAATAATTGTATTTCTTCCACATTATGAGCCTCCCTCTTTTCTTTTTTCCCCTTGTCGTCATACCTATTTAGCCATTCCCTAAATAAATACCATGGTGCCTCCCAAATTACTTGCACCGTGAGGGAATACAGTTCTCCCAAATACAATCTGTTTTGTGCTTCATGGGAGTGATGGATTTGTCTCACCGATAAACTTACTGAGAACATTTTTCACAGCTTCTTAGCTTGAGGCGTGCTTATGTTTAGATTCAAATACCACATTTTTTGAGGTTTCTCTTTTTTGTAGGCTAACACTGTCTCATTCCTTGAGGAGGGATGGGGTGGAGTTTCCTAGTGTTTCGCCTGATGTTCTCCTTAGTCCTTTAAGGGTCCCTTTCTACTTGTCTGAGCTTTTTACTTCTGATATTCAGCAACGTAATATAATTTTGCAGCTTTTTGATACCTTCTGGTTGACCAGCAGTTCCTTAACTTGAAAAATGTTTAATTTTAACTTTTCATGTCCTTTATTTGTTTAACAGTTCGCACATACATCTCTAACTCTCAGCATTGCCCTCTGGGTTCAGCTGGAAGGAAATGCTTTCCATGAGATAAAGCTAATCAAATGATGAAACTCTAGTCACACTTTGAACTCCTAATTTAATGAAAAAATCACCTGAACCATAAAGTGTGTAATTATGCTGATTTTCATGACATTTGGGTCACAAATGGATTCTTCCTTGTGTACAGATGACATAAATTAATACCCGTCAGAGCTTTCTGGTAAGCCACAGATTTAGCAATGTTTTTTGATTAAGTGGGCTTTAATTCTTGCTAAACTGTGAAGTGAGTCTTTCTGTGTTACTACTACTGTTCAGATACCTGGAGATTTCCTTTTTTTGTCCTAATGCTTGAAGGCTCTACCATGGGAAGTTCTTTCAACTGGGAATATGCCTTCTCAGAGAGTATTTTGAGATTAAAAGAATATTTTCAACTAATTAAAATTCCCTTTACATGGAAATAGAGATTTGCATGGAATATTCATGGTGTTCATTTCTGTATTGTTGAAAGAAGATAGCTACTTCTGTGTTTGTACCCCAAAAGTTTGGCAGAGCAACAGAGATACAAAGTTCCCCAGGCTAATCTTCAGTGTTGATGTCCAGAATGAATGGGCCAATGCTGCCCATTTTCCTTACTAAAGCTTACCTGTCTTATCTACTGGAAGGTTGTGCTAGGTCAGGTGGTAGGCTAATGTGAATGCTGGAACTGGAGTGACTTCACAGACAAATAACTGTTCTGGCCATTTCTTTGCAAATTGATATTACTGATAAATGAACGTTTGTACCACATGGCAAGAGGTACAAAAAAAAAATCCAGTTGAGACTAAGGAACCATTTTTCTGGCGTCATGTTGCTCCTATATGAATGTTTTTCACCCTAAAATATCTTATGCACTTTTAAAGAAATTGCAATTTCTATAGCTATGCATATGGAGTATGTAATACATGTACATACATATTTTATATATGTATAAATAAATATATGCAAATTGCATGTAATAATATTCCTTAGGGTTTGTTTTTATAAATCTCTCAAGGAGATACTAAATTTTCTCTCTTCAGTGTCATGTTTTGAACTTAACCCCTGCTATGTTACTATTCTTTGATATTTCATTAATTCTGACTAAATTTTGCTAAATTATAAGCGTAGTTCTTATTTCTGCAGAAATGCTAATAAAAGATGGCATGCCATATTTGGGATTTTTATTGAATTTAATTAACAACAAAGTGAGCTAATCAGGTAACATTCACCTTGAACTTTTTCCTTTAAAGGGAGATAATTTCTCATCTCTTGCATTTTTGTATTAGGTAGAAATTTTCCAAGCACATTCTGACAGCTACATTTGAATATCTTTGTAGAATGTAGTTAAATATTCTGTAAGCACTGCTGCTTAGTGATCTAATGAGCACAATACCAGTCTCTTGCTACATTATATCACTGATTCTTTACTGTCAGGAAATGCATCTGGATGCATTCAGCATGTAGAGCTGTTGTCGATTTGTGTCATTTTAATATGATAGGAAATAAAATATTTTTTTCTTAACACTTAAGTGCTGACAAATTATAATTTTTAAGGTTGAGTGCTTTTATTTTGTACCCTGAAGAAAGCCTTCATTTCAGGGCAATTGGTAGAAAACTATATTGGTCCTGTCAAATAAATGGCCTTATTTCAGAGCTATGTGCTAGTTTTTATTGTAGGTTAGTGCATATGCAAAAGTATTCACTCTTTTCTTAAAGGAATAACTGAATGTGGATTTTACTGGAGTGTTGCCAGCCTCAACCTATTTTTTGTGTGAACTATTAGGACAAAAGAAATTCCTTAAAATAGGTTCAGAACATGATATTATGGATGTAATTCATAAAGTGACAAGAATGATTTCCAGAAGAAAAAGTAAGGCTGTATAAAATTGCATTATAAATCTCAAGCTGGGGAGAGGAGGGGAGGAGGGGGAGGAAGATGTCAGAAGGATAAAGAAATTACCCTGATCTTCAGGGAGAGAAATATTAATCCAACACTGAGTGTCTTTGAAAACTTCTCCATTTAGTATTCATTTACTCATGACTGTGCCTGGAACACTGCACACTGAAAGTGCATTAAAAGATTATGATTAAGGTGACAAAGTCAGAAAACTTGCAGGTTAGGGAATCCATGTGAATCTAGTTTGTCCATTGTCTGCATTATCAGGTACTCTTTAATTATGCAATCATTAGTGGTAGCAGTAGCATTATTGCATGGTCTTTATTATTCAAAGCACAGTATTTTGTTCATTTCTCGGCTTTTCCCTTGTCTTTTATTTATTGTGGCCCAATTCACTGTTTTAAACATATTTTTAAACAAGATAAATTCCATTATATTTAACTCATATTCCCTTGATGCTCTTCACTCCCCACTATACTTTATATCTTTTTCAAGATGACTCTGACTGGCTGTGGAAATCATGGTTAGGATTCAGCTAGAGTTGAGACATGCAAGTGGAGACCTGTGGGCATGATGTCAGGCATTTCTGAGTGTGAAACCTACATTTGGCCAGCTGAAGAGCTAGCGGGGCCATTTCATATGCCTCAGCATTGCCTACCCAGTCTCCTGCTAGAACTGCAGAGGAGGATATCAATCCTTGCATAATTTCTGTCATATCTGTCAGTCCCTTGAGGATGCCTCAGGTAATATGCTGAGGAACCTTAAATGGCACTAAATGACAGTGTGGAGGGAACTGATTTTTCAGATGTTCATTGAGCTTGAGGGGAGCGTAGGTGTTTGGCTCACATTGAGACTCCTACAGTTAAGAATCTGAACCCAGACTTGGACTCCATCTTTAATAATGATAATAACACATTGCGGATTGGGAACAGGGACCCGAAGAAAGTAAGAGAGTAAATACACAGAAATTTTATTGTCTGATTTTTCCAAAAATACAACCATATGTATTTCAAAGCGCATCAGAAAATTTTAGAACCTTTTAGATTGGGACGACCTCTAGCCCATCTTCTTGCTCCAGCTTCATCTAACCTCAGGGTCCAGTTGCTTACTGGCAGGCCTTGTCCAAACTGTTTGAGTAAATGTCTCTGGGAAGGCTGTTACAGTGCTTAACCACTGGCAATAGTGGTTAAACTGCAAAACTCTGGCAACGAGTTTTCATTTTGTTTTAACAGAGGTTTATTTTGCTGCCACTTTTGACAGTTTCCTCTCTGTGCTTTGTCTTCTCTGCAGTCTATCCTCAAGACTGCAGTGAGTTTTTCCTCTGTCACCACTAACCTTTTCTTCCCAATCTATACAGACTCAATTCCCTTATCTTCTTCTCATCTACTGCATGTTTGGGCCCTCTAACAGACTTACTGGAGATCAATTTTGTCATTAGGGGCACTGGCACTGGGGAATCTGAAACTGGGTCTGCTGTTCCATCATCACTGAATGGAGATGCTTCTGGCCCATTCTGTGTTACTCACCAGAACTCCCATGACTTTTTTTCTCTGACCTGTTCCCACTGAGCTCCAGTGCATGAATAGCAAATCCCAGAGCAGGATTTTATTCACTGAAGTTTTAGGTGGTTCTTGTCAACTATTTTCTTGTCAGTCGATCTTCATCTTACTGCAGTGCCTCTAAAGAGAAGCCGTGCCCTCCACAGTATCCATTGTTCCTTCTGAACTGTGTCGTTTGTGAACTGGGTGAGGCTGGTTTTTATCCACCACCCAGGTTGTGGCTGAATAGCAGCAGTTCCACTCCTGACCTTTTAGGATCCCTTGTCACAATGAGAACCTATGGATGTGTGGTAAGTCAGAACACTTAGAACTACAGAACTCTGTTATTTGTGTCCAGCAGTCCAGACTGTTACTTCACTTTGTCCACCTATCCAGTCCAAATCCCCTAAATTATGCTGCAAAAATTACAGAAAACCATACTGAGTTGTTTTTGAAGTAAAGCTTTGATTTGGTCATTGGGAGATCCACCACGAGTACGAAACCTATGACTTTAGCTGTCTTCCTTCTGAAAGAGAACTCCACCCACCTCATGGTTCTTTTAGAGGAGGGTCTGTTGCAGATGCTCAGCGAGGTGCCTCCATGCAGATCCAGCAAGGCTCAGCTCCTGCTTTAACAACCTGTATCCCACTGGCACATCCCATTGGTACATCCCTGCATGCTCCTGGTTGGGTGGGAAGGCCAAATTGACGCTGTTCTTAACCCTTGTAGAATTTTGTTCTTGGCTGGCAACTCCTTACGCTGCCTTTTGCTTCCTGAGCGCAGTTTGCTCAGCTGGTGCGCATGGGATGCCATCCCTGATCCTCCTTTCTTGATTGAGTTCCACCCTGGGCAGCAGCAGCAGCCTGTACCAAGTTGTTCAGAAACTTTGGTTACATCTGTATACCTGCCTGCTGCTTCTGAGCCCTTTTCCAGTGTGAATCATGGAAATGCTATGACCTCTCACAGAAAATATTCTAACTTTTTTAAAACATTTTGAAATTGTTTTCACCCATGCAGTTCTTGAACATGTTATTAATTTTAGCTGAACTGTAGGAAAAGGTTGAGTTGAAGGCAGGTATGTGGCATAGAAGACTTAATGAAGAAATGCTTAGTAATTGGGTTAACTTTCAAACAAATGAAGAAAGATATTTCTGAAACTAATTTCTAACAATTTTAATGTCAACACTGCAGCCCAACTATTTTAGCCAAGCTAATAAAATATGTTTATTAAATTGCATATGTACACTTACTTTATGATGTGAGAGCAGTGCCAAGTGTGAGGACTTCCCATTTTCACAAACTGGCGGTTTCCCTAAGTTATGTGTAGAAATAAACTCGGTGTCAGTGATGGCTGTGAAATGTAAGGATTGCAGAGGGAAAGCAGACATGGTTGCAAAGATAACGCTGAATTGAAAAGGTGACTCGTGATGCTGGTAAAGAGAATTTTGATTGTTAATCAGCAGATGGATTCTTTCTTATTAGATGTTACTTGAAATAGTAATATTTACTAGAAAACGTCTTCCAGTTGATATGAGGATAAGTGTCAGCAGACTTTGGTTTTAATCCTCATAAACTTTTGACACCTGGTCAGAATGCATCTCTGTGGAGTACAGGCTTTATCTTAGCCCCATAGGGTGGGAAGGGACAAAGCTCTGCCTGGGTGTGGGAGCCAGAGGGTATCAAGGAGAAGTGTATTTGCAGCCTAGTCTGCATTATGTATTTGATACACTTACTGACATTGTGTTTTACCAGTCAGATTGTGTAGCATGTGTTCACCTGATGTCATTTGTCTAGAAATTGCCTGTTGTGTCCAGTCCCTGGAGCTTCCTCTGTAACAGGCGCTTCTGAGGATGGTTTGCCCCTGGAAATGGCTCTCTCTCTAATCCGAATGCACAGAGAGTCTATTAGACCAGCTTGCTCCAGACACCAAACATTTGAACATGTAAGGGTAATTGTAGAGAAGTTGTACCATTAAAGAAAATACAAACTGGCTTCTGGGGCTGCGGGAAATGACTCCAGTTTTGTTGTGAATCTTCCTTTTTCATTAGGAAGCCAAACCCAGAAACTTTTTGATTTGTGCTTGTAGACTTTGTGATCTGCAGCTTTAGTTAAGCTCGGCATATTTAGCTGTGGCCAAATCACATCAACTGGGTAAAATGTACCCAGTCCATGGAGCAGAGCCCAGCTAAGCCCTGGTGTGGTGGCAGAATGGACAGTATGTGCAGTGGAGCTGATGTGCTGTCAAAATCTTGGGAGTGACTGGAATATCATCCAGGAATTTCTTAACCATCTGGACACATCGAGAGATGTATATCAATCAGTCAGCTATGAGTGATCGTGGGTCAGCTGTATCTCCCACCATGTCCAGGTTTGGTGAACTTTCCTGTTCTACTCCTGGTTCTGCTGCCATCTGATTTGAATGAACTTCACCTCTTTTTCTTCACTGTATTTTTCCTTGCCACAATTTTATTGTTTTGTTTTATTGTTAGTCTTGGCAAAACATGACTTCAGTTTTACATTTCTGAGATTATAGAAAAAGAAAAATGTGATTTTTCTCTCCTTCTCTTTCACCAGAATCGTGTCTGAATTTTGTGAGCTCGAAAAAGACACTTTTATTCTTGAAGATTTCAAGATAAGGTCTTGCATTTTCTTCCATAGCAGATTTCAGGTTAAGACACTAATTTAAATGCATTTGAAATCAAAGGATGTTACTTCTTTTTAATTTGAAAGGAAGATGGATTTAAAAGCAAAGCTTATAGGACTGCTTGGATATATTCTGTAAATTGTTTGTATAAATTATATGAGAATAAATAGCAGAGAGCTTTAACTCTTCCCTTCTAATTTTCCTTGGATTTGAACTTGTTTATTCAGAAGTTAGAGAGTATCGTTTGTGGCATTTACATTATACTGAAAATCATCTGCTCTCCATTTTCATTATTTTTCATGCTGTGAGGTTCCTGGGTTCCTTTATTTCCATAGAGTTGGACAGTCAGGGCAGATGGAGAATGTGAGAATCCTTTATCCTGGAGTGTTCCCCATTTTCTTTCTCTACCCTTCATTTTTACAGCTTGCCGTATTTTGTCCATCTGGTATTTATAGCAGTTTTAGCAATTTCAAATTTCTTTCCCTCTTACATTCCCTCAGAAAGTAAAATGAAGTAAAGAGGAACGCAGATGCCACATCTTGCAGCTTTAGAATCATAGAATCAGGGAATGGTTTGGGTGGGAAGGAAGCTGAAAGATCACCTCATTCCACCCCCTCTTCTGTGAGCTGGGATAACATTCACTAGATCAGATTACTCAGGGCCCCATCCAGCCTGGGCTTGAGCACTTGAATGGATGGGGCAGCCTCAGGTTATCTGTGCAACCCCTCACCATCCTCTCGGTAAAGAATTTCTTCATAACACCTTATCTAAACCTGCTTTTTTTTTCCCCTGTTGAAAGTCATTCCATCTTTTTTATTTTTCACCACATGACCTTATGAAAAGTCCTTCTTCAGTCCTTTTGTAGCCTCTTTAGGTACTGGAAGGCTGTTAGAATTTCTCGCTGGAGCCTTCTCTTCTCCAGGCTGAGCAACCCCAGGTTTCTCATCCTGTCTTCATAGGAGAGGTGCTCCAGCCCTCTGATCATCTTCATGGCCTCCTTTGGACTCCAGGAGGCCTGTGTCCTTCTTTTGCTGAGGACCCCAGAGCGCTGCAGGTGCAGAATCCCCTCCCTTGCCTTGCTGCCCTGCCCTGCTTTGGATCCAGCCCAAGATGAGGTTGGCTTTCTGGGCTGGGAGCAGGCACCGTTGGCTCACGTCCAGCTTCTCATCCATAAGTTCAAGTCCTTCACCACAGGGCTGCTCTCAGTGAGTTCTTGCAGTCTGTGCTTGTGTCTGGGATTTGCTACACCAGATCTGCAGCTCCTTGCACTTGGATTTACTACACTTCCGGAAGTACAAGGGAGGTGTTTGAATTTATGGAGGTCTCCTCCTCACACGCCATGTACTAGTCTTGTGTCACAGGGTTACTTCTGGCAGAATTTCCAAAGAGAAATTTGAAGAAATTTGTAACCGCTTGTGGCATTCTTGATGGAAATAGACTTATTAATTTATAACACTGGACTGATAACATTGCTGTCTGATGTCAGCTTGATAACTTGGAAAAAGTAATTTGGAGGTATTCTGTATTTTAAACCAGATTTTTGAAAGCCACGAAGATTTATCTGTATTGATGTTAAGAATTTTGGAAGGGATATTAGGTCTTGTGCTTCAGAGTTTCATCCAATTTCTGAATTACCTTCTGTTGTGGCCTTGAGTTACTTTAATAATAACAGCCTGAGCATCAAATGTTATTGAAGTCTGGATGGCTGGTAACTCCATTTGTCACTGCCATAACCTACTTGTGCTTCCTAGGCTCTGAGTTAGACCAGTGTCTTGACTTCTGCTGTCCAGACGCAGTAATTCAAAAGGGGAGAGTATTCTGTATGTTTCTATAGCGACCCACTGATATATAATCCTTGAGGAAGGCCAGTAAACTGGAAATATTTTGGGTCTGGTCATGTTTAGATGTAAACCTAGTGTTTTTTCAGCCCTTACTTTTCGTTTTGTGTTTACATGCCTTTGGGTTTTATCTTAATGGTTGAAGATTTAAATATAAGAAATTGCATGGCCACTGGACTTTAATTTCAGAGTCACTGTTCTTGACTCTGAAATTAAAGTCCAGAGGCTGTTCCCAGTGTTCCATTTATCAGGATGTGTTGCCCACGTTGGTAGGTGTCAGTGCTGAGGATTTGGTGAGTTCCCATTGGTGCTGCCTGTGTGACCAAGGGACAGCTGTGACTGCTGGAGTTTCACCTTCTCAGCTGAGTTAGTGGCCAAGTGAGCAGAGAAGTGACAGAAACAATTCCACTGTAAGGGAATAAAATCTGGTGGTTTTGCTTTAGATTACTCCATAAATTTCATTCTGTTTCTAAGAGAAACTAGCACTGTCCATTAAAGTAAACAATTTCATAGTCCATTTGGCATCGTACAATGAAAGGCTGAGTTCAGAGATAGCTCTGGTACACCCTATGAGACAAGGGAGGAAGCTCTGAGAGGTTTTACTGTTTTTTTCCTCTGATGAAGTTTCTAGAAAGCCAAGCAACTAATAAGAATATTGGCAATCTACATTTACATTTGCTCCAAATATGTACGGACTAGGATCTACAGATGTGTTGTCCTTCTAGGAATTGTTTAATCCATGGGTATCTTCTGTATTTTGAAGGCTCTTCCTTCTTGAATTCATCCAAAAAGCCCAAACTGAGCATTTTCACAAACTAAGAATCCAGAAAATCTAGGTCAAAATTGTTAACTAATTCAGTTCGGTGTTTAAATTGTAGTTAACATTAGATTTTAAGCTGATTTTAAGCTTTTACAATGAACTGAGAAACAGAATTTCTCATTCTGAGTTTCTCAAAGTAGAAAATTCTTATGATTGTTAATGGTTTTAACTTCCCAATCCTAAATGCATTTTCTTAGTTGTAGTTTTAGGACACAGGAGGAAAAAAAGGAAAGGAAGAGAGAAACAAACAAGGAAAAAGGTGTGTCCGGTCACACAACAGTTTTGGACTAAAATTCCAAACTATTTTCAGTTTCTCCACTGAACACAGCTTCCTGTGAATAAATGGAGAACAAGAAGCTGCTATACTGAGAGGAGTCTTTGACTCTTTCATGTTGCCATCCTTTAGGTTTGCAGAAACAGTATTCTTGGGATTTTAATGTTAGAAGTTAAAAAGTTGGGTTTTGGAAGCTTGCATAGGGGGCTACTTTCTTCAGGAATTATAATTGAAATGAAATTATTGCCTTGCAATAGACTTCCTAATCTTTATACAGTGAAAATAGGATGACTTTCATCCCTGCTGTTCAGGTTCGAATGCAAAATCCCTGCCCTTTTTATATACTTTTTAATCACAGTGTTAGCCAAAGAGTAACTTTAGGTATTGAAGTACTGTGTTTAGGGTTTTTAATAGAGATAAATGACTTTTTTCCTTCCTCTTTCAAGTTGAGTGTGAAGCACTTCTTTTGAATGCTGTATTAGTCATAGCCAAAAATGAACTGTCATATCCCGCGCCTTCTCCTCCCATGTCCTCTGGGGAGCCCTTCACCTGCTCCTTATCTCTGGGGACTCATGGGTTTCATGTTTCTGGGACAGACCCGTGCTAGAGCTCCGCTGCCTGGTGGCATGCTGCAGTTCAGTCTTTAGTAAATACCTGTCCCTCATGTGTGGAAAAAGGCGGATATCCGTACTTTTCATCCCAAACTGCCAAAGCCTGCTGGTTTACACCCTGCTGGACAGAGGCCAGGGAATGCTGGGGACATCTGTGTGTTGGCTGCATCTCTCTGAAGTGCCTGGCTGAACAATGTCAGTGGTCACCCAGCAGTGGGGGCTGGCTGAGCTGCTCCTGGGCACTGACACCTGGATCCCTGTGAGGAAGCAGAGAGCCCCAGGGTGCTGCTCCTGTGCTCCTGCTCCTGGCGTGCCAAGGGAGATTTACTGACCTGACCTTCTAGCAACAGGGTAGGTGATGTACAGCAAGAGTGGCCAGAGGTCTTCCAGCAAGCTCTGGGCTCAGAAAGGACGATCTGGAGGCTTGCCAATGAAGTAACTTAGAAAAAGGTATGAATCTAGGACAAAATGAAAAAGGAAAGTGTAAAATGAAGGAAGCCAGCAGCTTGTATCAGTTGTGCTGGGATTTGGCCTTGGGTTTAAGACCATAGAAGTCTTTTCTCAAGTCTTAAGGTTTGGGGTTTTTTATGGTACATTTTTCCAAATTAGCATTTAATCATAACTAGGAGGAAGGAAGTAATCCACTGATACTTTTCACTACTGGAGGCTGTAATAGAGCCATCTCTGGGGAAACAGTGCTGTATTTTACTTCCCATTGTATTTTCTACTGTTTAGTCTGGTTTAGTTCTAAAACACTTCCTTGTTGGGGATGTCACAGCACTTTCCTTGAGATGCATTCAGATAATAATCACAGGCCAGATGCAGAATGGAGTGGTCTTTCTGAAATGTCTCGGGAATAACAAAAGGCATCTTCATGTTGCTGAATTGCTACACCTTGAGGCATCTGATTTCACTCTGTACCTTTGGAACTGACACGGGCATCATGATTTTTCTTCCTCAGAGCATGTGAAACCTGGGGAGGGGGCTTTGGTGGAATTTTTTTTTTGGTTGGTTTTAATTTTCAAGTTTGTTTTGTTTAATGTGAAGGGCTGCATGTTAATGGGTCAGGGAAAATTTGGCCTCTTGGAGTGTCTGCTCTTTACCAGGGGAGAAATGCAAGGAGCATGATATATTTATTCTTCACATGGGAAGAATTTATTCTTCCACACCTTGTGTGTTACTTATAAAGTACCAGTCCCAAAGTAGTTGTCATTCCCCAAACTGCTCATATTTAACACATATTTGCTTGCAAATCCCTCAGTAATAACTTGTGTTCAGTGCAGGAGTTAGTGGGATATGAGACTGCCTGGGACATTCAGAAAATGCTGGCTTGGCCTCTCCCAGCAACCTTGAAGGATTTATTTGCAGGTTGCCTGTCCCTGTAGCTACAAGGTCTGGTTTTATGAATGATTTCAGACACCTTTCAGGGGACAGCAAAAGGACTAGGATTCAGCACTGTCTCTCGTCTTCAGTAGTGTTGGAGGACATACATGATAAAAAAGACAGAAGAAACCATCACAAATTTTATGTAAAAATGAGGTTTTTATTAGAAGTCAGTCGAAGGTCCTCATAAGAGGAGGTGGAGGGACAGGCACTGACCTCTTTTCTGGGCTGACTAGTGATAGGAACCGAGGGAATGGCATGAAGCTGTGTTGGGCAGAGTTTGGGTTGGATATTAGGAAATTTTTCTTTATTCAGAGGGTGTTTGGGAACTGGAACAGGCTCACCAGGGAAATGGTCACAGTATCAAGCCTGCAGAGTTCAAGAAGAATTCGGACAATGCTCTTAGGCACATGGTGTGATTCTTTGGGCTGTCCTGTGCGAGGCCAGGAGCTGGGCTTGATGGTCCTTGTGAATGCATTCCAGCTCAGGTTATAACTCTGTTCTATGATTCTATAGTGAAGCTCTTTGGAGATACTCTACAGAATGCCAGCCATTTCTTCAGAGACATGGCCAGAGTGAGGTGGGATTCATCTCACCTGACTTTAACCATTTGAAAGTTAGATGAGTATTTTTAGGCAGTCATCTGGGCTCTTGCCATAAAAGCAATAGAGAGGGC
The DNA here is from genome assembly GCA_025920805.1 of Petroica traversi. NCBI lineage: Eukaryota > Metazoa > Chordata > Aves > Passeriformes > Petroicidae > Petroica > Petroica traversi. Next base: position 4,092,657 of record JAHLSL010000080.1, on the reverse strand, counting down.
CCTCTTCAGTGCCACAGTGCCAACTCTCCATGCAGAATACTTAAGATGGTTGGTTGGTTGGATGGTTTAGAGATGCAGTCATGGGCAAGAAGCATATCTCTGTTTGAAGAGATTTTTTCTTTGAATTTATTTCTCTGAATAGTCTGGTTGGTGAGCAAGAAAGGTCACTTCTAGTTCATCTTCCTTCACAACACGGGGTATTAAGAAAATTTCATGTTTTTCAGATAAAGGCAATCACTACTAGAAGGAGATTATTTCAAGGAATGCAAGAAGAATATTAGTTCAGTTGGAATGCTGTTCTTTTCAAAGCAAACCCTGAAACAATTCTTGAAGTACTCTAACAGCTGTCCTAGCGACTTGAGGTCGTCATCAGTGTTCCCCCTCACTCCCAAGTGCTGGATCCAGATGACTCCAATAGTTTGCCCTGTAGTGTTTGCTCCTGCAATGAAATTCTGTCTATATATAGTGAGTTAAAATAAACGGATGGATTCAGTTTTATACACAAGCTCATTGATTTAATAAATAGATATTATTAAGCATATAAAGGTCGAAGGAAAGTTAGATAAAGGCACCAGCTAATTAATCATGCAGACTGCATATTCGTCCCTGAGCTATATTTAGCTACTGCTTAGAAAGTAAAGAGTGAGTAGATCTGTGCTCGATTACATTGAAAGAACTCTGTGTGTTGGCAAGGGAGTGAAAGCAAGTTTGTATTTACTTTTAGGGACAAAAGCAGCATTCCTTTGACATGTGAGTTGTGCTTCTTTACTCCTTACATCCCTGTTTGGAATAACTTACACCCAGCTTGCAATTTACCCCACTGCTCTAAGTGCCTTGCAGGATTTGGCCCCGGCAGAATAACATGCATTTACAAATCCAGCTGGCTGTTTAGAAGCTCCCAAAGGAGTACTTGATTGCCAATTACACTGTTTCTCCTTTCTATCAAATTGCCAAGAAACAGTAACTCAATTGATTTAAAATGATTTCTATCCCGCGCAGTCTCTAAGCCTTGGAAGCAGGTTATTTTGCTCAGTTACATGGTGGTGTTTTGCCCCATTGAATTGAGGTTTTAGGATTGCTCATCATGTGCCCTGGTGGACTCCAGTTAATAACTTGTTTGTGCTACATTCACTGTGTTTTCCATCAGATAATTCTGCCTTCCTGTTAGGAAACAATGTCTCATAGTAAAAGTAAACACAGTTTGTGTCTAGGTTTGGGCAGGTAAATTTCAAGCCAGTGATATGCATTTATTATTTTGTTTAAGTAAAATACAAAGAAAGGTGTCACAGTCATAAAGGAATCAAATTGCCTGTCACTAGGAGAACAAACCATGTCTTTGCTTATTCTTTGCAAACAAATATGTTAAAAGAAGATTAATAAGGCAGAGAATGCAAGCATTCAGGGTTAAGTGGTTACAAGGTGAAGGCTGCCCATGGTGCCCTTCCTCTCTTGTGCCCTAGGGTATCCTCTGGTTTGAGTTTAAAGGATTGAGTAGTCACTTTTACTGCAAACTGATTACCTGATTCTGTTCTCTTCTTGAGTGGTGCTTGTGCTTTGAATGCCTGTTCAACTTCTTTCTCTTCCATACTCTAACTGAATTTGTAGAGCAGGATTTGAATAGAGAATGATGAACATCTCAAAAGGCATCTTCCCGCAGATGATTTTGGGTGTCTGACTTGACTGAACACATACCCCTCGAAGGCACTGGATAGATGCTGGAAAAAGCTGGTGCCAGCTGGATCTGCTGAGGACCATTACACCTGCAGGTGCAAGGGTAGGTGGGGGGTGGTGTGTGCAGGTAGAAGCTGCCCATGAAGCCCTTTTTTCAGAATATGTCCGTGACAGAAGGGTAGGGATGCAGTTGTCTGTGGAGCCTTCAGCTGAGCTTCTGTTCTCCTAACCCCCTTTTGTCCTCCCTGCCTGCCTTCCAGCTCATGCAGCAGGTGGCATGAGCATCCTCATGATCAACTGGCCCTCACAGCTCTGTGGTCCTGACTTGTCTGAGAGCAACCTCATTTCCTGCAGGCGAGGAGACAGTGGGCAGAAGAGCTTGGGCTGCTCCTGGGCACACACAACAGCGATTGTTTCTTCAGCATGTTGTTTCCTTGGTTGGGAAAAATAAATATAAAATACTCTTGTGTGGTAGTGATAAATGGCATACCCATTTCGTAAGAGTGTCTAGCATCAGCCATCATTAGGCATGCATACAACCCACTTTTCCATTGGATTTTGCTGTTGTTTTCTTTGAAATACTGAGTTGCAGGAATTTTCTCACTCTAGGATTTGGTTGAGAGTTTATTAGGCACAGACTCTTTCTACCTGTCCTTGGTATAGCTTTTTTCATCCTCCTGCCTTCCCGTCCTCTCTGTCCTCTCTTCTGTCTCATCTCCCCAGCCTAGTTGTCCATACTTTCCACTGTCTAGGTTTTCATTCTAACCTCATACACCTTGTCAGGGTGTTTGTTACTTTCCAGGCTTCTCCCTGCTGGACCCCATAACTGCATCCTTTCCCTTCTTTGGCTCTTTTTCTCCAGTGTTCAGATAACCATATTCTTGTTTTTGTGGGAGTCCCAGTTCCTCCTTTACCTATAGTTCCAAATCTCTTCCTGTTTCTCAGACTTTCATGCCCTGGTTTTTCTCCTCAGCATCCTTGACACAACCACTTCTCTCTATTTTCCTCTTTCTTCCCCCCCCCCCATCCTCACTTGCTGGTTTCATTTTTTCTTCCAAAATTTAATGAGTTTTTTTTAAGTGTTTCTTTTTCTTACTGCTTTGGGAGACTGCTGAGAGCACTGACAAGCACAGTGCCTGCACTGGTCTCTGGGACAAGCAGGTTGCAAAGCCTGGTACAGCCAGTAACAGCAATCACATGTGACATCATATCTGATATGGAGTGGATCATACCTGGTTTGCAGGGGGTCTGATCAGCTCTGAGCTTGTATCAAATGAGCAGCAGTATTTCTCAGTGACAGTTTTTGAAGGCTTGTAATTTGGGAGAGAAAACGGGCAGCATTTCACAGAGCAAAGAAATAAGATACTGGGACTTGAAGGCTGCTCCCATACCCATTCAAAGTCCATCTTGCAGAAGACATCTTCAGGCAGTAGCAATCTTCAGGCAGCTTCGATTAATTGTGAGTCATAAAAAAGGAATTGTACTGTCTTCAGTAAGTTTCAAAGGTACTCACTGTGGTGCAGTCAGTCTGGCCTGGAAAACCTCAGGCAGTTACAGGTTACAGTCTGGATGAGCAATGAGTAAGCCGTCAAAAACTGTTTGTAAAAGGAATTTTCAGGCAACCAGGTGTTGGTAGCAGCAGCTAACACGTGTGGGTTTGTTCATACACGTGCATAGCACAACCAGTTGTAGCACTTAATGCAGCTAGCAATCAGCAAGATGCTTTCTATGAATGAAGATCAGAATACCAGCTTGGTTTTGGATAGCTGTTACACTGGAATACTGTATACTCTGTGATAGCGAACGTCTGTTCAGGAAGCAAATTAGAAAAGCAACACATAGATGTCCACAGCATGTTGGGTAGAGCCAGTTCACTCCCTGTTGCAGAGCATTGCTCAGGCTCACCCCGGCCACCAATTTGTGGTGAAGAATAGGATGATTTCAGTGATTTGCAGTCTTCTTTATACAAGCAATTTGTAAAGCCTTTGGAAATAGTATTAAATAAACAAGACATTATTATACAGTTGACCAGCTAAGTTGAGCTTTAGCCAGTAATCCTGCTTACTAAGCATATTATCAGGAGGAATACACTAGTCTAGACACTTCTTGTGATTTTTAACTTTGGTATGCAGTTACTCTGAAATAACAGGCTTTGAAAGGAAAATTGTCTGAAATGACGAGTTCTTCACTGCAAGCATTAAATACATTCAAGGAGAGAAAACATTAAGCACTAAAGGGCTCTTCAGCCCTGTGGAGAAAGAGAGCACAAAGGGGTGCCTAAAAGCTGGGGCAGACAAATTTGCACAGAAAGTGAGACACATTTTTAACAGAGTTACAATCCATTGGAACAAATGATCCTTGGAAATGTTAGGCTTTTCTTTCTCTTTTCAAACTAAGTCTTGTTTTAGCCCAACAAAACTGTTCTTCAGTGAAGTGGAAAGTACTGGGATCTGTGGGGGAGTAGCTGAGAGATGTACTTTTACCTGTAATGTAAAGATCAAGTTACGTGACTTGATGGAGTTTTCTGAACTTGTGTTGTACATATAGCAGCAAATGCTTGTCCATACTCCTTCCCAAGTTATCCACCGTGTCTCTTCCCTTGATTTCTAACCACCTTGTACAGGCACATTGGTGCACAGACCCCTTTTTTGTTGTTGTTTTGGTGGGTTTTGACACAGTTCAGTTGACCTGGAGCCTCACAGTGTCTCAGCAGGCATAAGTGTGATGGTTTCTGAAAGGAAGGAAATAACTGCTTCCCTGTAATGCAGATGCCTCAGGCATCTCTCAGTGCCCTTATCATGCACTCTCTATCAGCCTCTGGCCTGAAAGGGCTTCTTTTGCTTGTTGATTAATTGGCTGTGAGATGTGGAAACCAACCTGAGCCAGTTCCAAGGAGACCCATATTTATCACACCATCATGCAAACCTTATATGGCAAACCAAGTAAGCAGCTACTTTGGAAATCTTTGGGAGACTTTAAAGCATACGGACAAGAGCCATACTTGCATACTTTTGATAGCTAAATAAAGCCTTAGCTCTAAGTATGAAGCTCCATCAGACAAATGAAATGGGGCATCTGGATCCCCTTAATGTATCCCTCCAAAAAAGAGGGGAAAAATATTTATGACTAAAGAATGAATAATCATAGAATCCATATGCTGAGCAGGGAACCTTTTTGGGGGACTGAGAAGGAAACTCTTGGGAGCTACCTCTCGATTTAGGTAATACCAGGGCTTTTGGGATCACATGCATGCATTTACCTGATTGCCAGTTTAAGCTCAGTTTACACAGAAAGTCAAGACCTTGTTGCCTCTGCCTTTATCTTTTAGGTGGCACACAATGTCATGTGCAAATAGAATCATAGAATGGTTTGGGTTCAAGGGAGCTGAAAGATCCCCCACCCCCTCTGCTGTGAGCTGAGATACCATTCACTAGATCAGATTGCTCAGGGCCCTGTCCAGCCTGGGCTTGAGCACTTGAATGGATGGGGCAGCCTCAGGTTATCTGTGTAATCTGTGCCAGTGCTTTGGCACCCTTAAAGTAAAGAATTTCTTCATAATACCTAATCTAAACCTGCTTTTTTTTTCCCACTGAAAGCCATTCTCTCTTGTTTTTTCACCACATGACCTTATGAAAAGTCCTTCTTCAGATCTTTTGTAGCCTCTTTAGGTACTGGAAGGCTGTTAAGAGTTCTCCCTGGAGCCTTCTCTTCTCCAGGCTGAGCAACTCCAGCTTTCTCAGCCTGTCTTCATAGGAGAGCTGCTCCAGCTCTCTGATCATCTTCATGGCCTTCATTTGGACTGCTCCCACAGGTCCGAGTCCTTCTTTTGTTGAGGACCCCAGAGCTGATGCAGCACTCCAGACGGGGTCTCGCTGTAGAGGAGGAAAGGTGCAGAATCACCAGCCCAGGGCACAGTTGGCTTTCTGGTCTGTGTGGGTCCATTGCCGGGTCCATGTTGAGCTGCTCATCCACCAGCACGCCCAGGTCCTCGTCCTCAAGGCTGCTTGGCCTTGTTGAGCTTGATGAGGTTCTTATTGGGCCCACCTCTCCAGCATGTCGAAGTCCCTCTGGATAGCAAAGATATGTTAAACAGGAGTTTTATTTCAGGAGCCCCTTCCTATTCTGTGGCCCATGGGGGAGTCAGGGCTGTGGAGGAAGTAATAACGTGTGTTGGGCTAATTGTACCTCAGGTCTAAAGGCATGGGTACAGGTGACTGCAGACAGCCTGGGCATGCTGAGATCTGGCATTACTGAGTGTTTTTGACTTGGGCTTTGCAAGGTGCACGGTATTGCACAACAAAGGAATTATATGCAATTAAAATACACTTCCTTATTAGTTATTTAAATGCAATTAAATTATGCTTAATAGGCTGTGTAAGCTCATGCCCACACCTAACTCTGCTGTGACTCTGCATAATGCAGCAATATACCAGCATTTCTGGAAAGGCAAATCCACTCATTAGGCAGGTGTTTCCTCGCTCACTCTGCTCTATTTTTTTCACTAACATTTTGCCCAGGAGGGAACCTGATTATTCACTTGCAATTAAAGGAAATCACAGCCAGTTGGTAGAGGGTTAGTGTAGAAACACTTTTTACCTGCCTTGGAAGTAGGGTTTTTTTGTTTTTTTTTTATTCAATTACATCAGTGAATTAAGCTCTGAGAAGAATTATTCAGAAAGCCTATGCTTTAGGAAGCAATGGGACTCTGTTTCCCGGATTGTTTGTTTTCTTTAGGATTTCTCACTTCCTCTGACTCTGTGGTGTCGCTTTCCTCCTTCCCACCTGTCCTAGTCCCTCACTGCTTTACGTTTTTATTTTTCATTCTTTCTACGTCCCTGTGTCATGTTCCTCCTTCACACTCTTGTCAGTCATTGCTTGTTTCCTATTTCTCATTCCGTCCACTGGTGCCCTGGTTAGCTCCCCCTTCTCTCCTTTATGGATTTTTTTTCCCACCCTGCCATATCTCCTGAGTATCACATAATGAGGAACAGATTGGATTCCTTACTGGGCTCGTCAGTGAAGAGCACCATGTTGATGCCAGGTTGAGCTGATATGATATGATACTACAGACAGGAGTTGGAAATAAGTAAACGTGGTTATTGTGGCACATTGAGATTCTTGGCTCTGCCCCAAGGGATTTAAAAAATAAAAAAAAAAAAAGGAAGAAGAAAATTGAAGGGGGGAGTGAGAAACCAGCTGAATAGTCTGTTGCAGCTCACTTAGAGGGGAAAAAAACACGCAGAGCATCAACTATATTTTTGGGGGGCTGGTCTTGTCATCCATCTATCATGCTACTTTATATCATTGGATTTACACAATAAAAATAGCGTGGTTTCCACACTTCTGCTTGTTTGAAAGGTGTCCCAGCACCACTGGGAACAGAAACTTTGAGGTCTCCATAAACTGCTTGGAAGACTGGTGTTGGATCCTGTCTGGGTATCACACAGACTTGATATATGATACTTCTGTTGACTGCATGCTGTATATGGATGGTATTTTCAGTTTAGAGGAAGCTGAGATCTGACAGCCTTGTGAAGGCACACTGTAAACAGTTACTTTTATTGGTGGAGAACTGATAGCCTGCTAGGTCTTTCTGCAAATAAAGGAAGCTGGAGCATGATCAAGGCTTAGTGGCATTTCTAGGTATCTTGATACACATAGACAGTTCTTTGTTCATGGTCTTTGTTGTTTTTTTTCATCTTTTCTTGTTTATTATGGCTAAACAGATAATGTAGGAGTAAACAACTCATGCCAAATAAGGGTTGTTAGTTGTTTGGGTTTGCCACAAAAATACATGTTTTCGTCTCAAAATCGAGACCTGTTCAACAGAGTATTAATACTTCTGCATTAAGAGGAGATCTCAGTGCTCAGTCTTCTTCTACCACGTCCTCGTCTGCACTAGATAGAGCTGTGGCACTGAAGGAGTGTGAACCAAGATGAGAGGGACATAACATCGCTGTGCTGTCCAGCTCTCTGTGTGCTCTGTGTGTCCTACGTGTACATTATTATACCCAAGGATCTGGTGATCCTTAGCTTATGAGAGTGAGAGCAGCTTAATGGAAACAGTATTGCACAAGAACTGGGCAGAACTTTGAGTCTCACACATAATATCTTAGTAACCCCAATCTGCCAGTCAGCTTTCAGTGTGCTTGATGGACAGTTATTTATTACCCTATTTCAGCTTACAAACATCATGGCTTTATTTTCTTTTATACTTCTTAGTCATTTTAAAGCAAGTGCTGTTCTGGAAAGGCTGCTCAGGACTGAGCTGGGGGTTACTAAGCAAACTGCCCACATGTGCGTATGGACTCCTGCGCTCCTCAGCTGGAATATGTTCCAGTTTGAAGTCCTCCAGCCTACATGGGGAAGGAAGACATGTGTTGTCCAAATAAAAAAGGCAGTCACCAGCTCAGCTGGTGGGTGGACCTAACACACCCCTGCCTTTGGTGATGACGTGCCTGTGACAGGCCTCTTTGATGCCTCTCTCCTTTTCACAATTCATGGGCATGTTAGAGAGCATCTGTGGACTGATTTGGGTAGATTGATGTGATGTGAGCATTGCTCAGAAACCTGGGGCCTGCACCCTGTTAGTCACCTTCAGCCTCCTGCTCATGGGACTGTGCGTTCCCTGAAAACGATGAGCTGCTACAGGGCAGGGGCTTCAAGTCCCTTTTCTTACCTCAAAATGATACATTGGAGAATTTTCAGCAAATCTGTAGGTTCAGATCCCCTGAGAAGTATATAGGTAATTCTTCCTGATCTTGTTGCAGTTTGGTATGGAGTATTTCCACCAATTTGTGCTTCTCTCTGTGAGCAGGGATAAAAGCATTCTTTTACAGAAGTGATGCTGGTGATAAATACATTAGCTTTCTTAAGATCCTCTTGTACCAGGGAGATGAGCCCTCTCAGGACAAGAGTACACTTGAGGCTTGATGATGTTTCCATTGTAGTCAATTGGCTGGGACAATGAAACATCGCTTCCCTGGGGAATATTCATGCAAATTCAGCCTTTCTCCTGAATATACTTTATCATAACTGTAGGGGTTGATGAGCTTTCAAAATTGACTGTCTCTCATTGTGTGGATCGGCAGAAAGAAGGGGAGCAGCAGATGTCAACAGCTGTGATGCTGATCCCAGGTACAGCAGTGCAGAGTTAATATGCTTTGTTGTGGTAAGCATTTAGGTGTTGAGGCTCTAGTCTGCCTTCACTCCCACACACGAGTGACAGGCTTGGCCACACTGTCCAACTGGGATTCTCTGCTTCTAAAAACAGGGTTTGGACATCCTCCTACTAGGGATGACATTGCTTTGCCAGTAAGGTGGGAGAGGGCATCCACAGTTTCCAAGGTTTTAAAAGACATATTAATGGCACTGGTCAGGATTTCTGAAGAAAATGTTAATCAGGGATTTCACTGCAAGTGTGTTTAATGTGACTCATCATCCTGGGAAAAACAGTTTGTGCTTAAGAACTTGCCAGTTATCCTGCTCTGAGATGCAGCAGAGGAAGTGAGAAAGAAATCAACAGAGACTTCGATACTGAACCTGCTAAAGTTCAACAAGCCCCTCCTAAGGCTGCTTTCTTCTGTAACAGATGATATTAAATGGATCACTGATCACTTAGCAGAAAATTAATACTGGTGTTCTAGGGTTTTTCTAAAAAAAGAGGAGAACTAAAACTAGCACATGAAGAAATTGCACCATCACCAAACTAATTTTTTCTGTGAGGCATGACATTCATTACATGGATAAACAAGCAAACTTTAAAAGATGAACTATTTGCCTTCTCACATGAATATAAAAGAGTGAAATCACTCTTGGTCCAGATGAGATAGTCATATGTTTCTTTTCTTGAGGAACAAAGCATTGTCTTTGCTGTTTCAAAGAAGAATGCTCACATGAATCTCTCCTCCATGAAATGCCACTTCTTTGGGCAGTGTGTCAAATAATGGCCTTCCTCCACATGCTTCAAAAGAGAACAGCTTTCCAAGAATCTTTTTTTTTAAATTCTAAGGGATATTTTAGATCTAATCTCTGCCTTGTGGTGCTATAGCTTTTTATATTTTTCTAAACACCAAAAGCAATTAGACATCCTTAGAAAAATGAGTGAAACCCTTTCCTCCCCCCCCCAGCCCCCCCAATTTGTACATTGTCTATAAGATTATATCAGTCTGGTCATGTAGCAGGCATGTATTGCAGAAAGTACAGCTCCATGGCACGTTACTGATCATGTGCGCTTTGGTTTTCTGTAGTGACAGTGCTTTCCCTCCTGTCTAAGTACACGTCTGAGATGCAGTCCTCTTGTCTTTCTGCTAGACCTTAGTGATGATGCTGTGATGTGGGATTGCATCATCTGGCTTAGCTGCCTCCCTTTTCATAACTATCATCTTGGGCATTAAGGGGATGGCCAGAATTTGTCTTCTGTGGTTTATTCCCTGCCTGCATGGAGCAGTGTGTGCGTGCAGGAAGATGTTTTGCTTGGTAGAGTTTTTGCTTTTTATTTTTAAATATGCATGTCTGCTCCATGCCTGTATTCCTAGAGGAATTAAATTTGTGGTCTTGGACTGGGCCCCAAGAATGCTTTTACTGTAGCACTCATTGATTTAACTCTCCTGGTAGATGCATCTCTTCTGCTGGTGGGGCAAAAGCAGAGCAGAAGAGAGGCATCAGTATTGGGTTCCTCCTTGTACAGTCCTGCTTTATCATTACAGAGAAAAAGAGGACACATTTTCCTCTCTTCCCTAAGGACTTGGAGGCTGGTGTGAGGAGCAGGTTGCTGTGTGGGGAGGTGGGTGAAGAAGGTGCTGCCACCACCCCACCACACACAACACTGCCTGGCCTGCAGGACACTGCTGTTTGGCTGCTGTGAAATTGCTCTGGGCTTTGCCTGTCAGTTGGACGTTGATTCTTCCCAGGCTTTTGGGTCAGAGCTTTCAGGCCTGCTGTGGCAAAAAAAAACAGGTCCTGTTTTGATCTGTAGGGTTCTCAGGGGTGTTGTTCTGTGATGGAATTTTTGGCTACTTGTGATTTTTTTGGGAGTTTTTGCCCATTTCTAGAGTATGCTCTGTCACAGAGCAGCAAAGAATATTAGCAGCCGTGCAAGCCTGAGCTTTGTTTGTGTGGGATTTTTGCTGTTTTCTTTTGTTCTCCAGTGGGATCCTTTGAGAATTTTTAAAATACAATATTTCAGCTTATACTAACCCAGGCCTGTTTCTCTTCCATTCTTTAAGGAGGACAGGGTTCAAATCCAGTTTCAAATTCAAAAAGATAAAATAAGGACAGATCCCCTAGTACTGTAAGGGCATTATATACAATTGGCCACAGTGGTTGGGAAGGGCGTGGTGTTATCTCCAGAAACATCATTTCCAGGGTGTAAAATAAATAGGAACATATGAGGGAGGGTGTTACCATTTGGGGGAAAAATTTATGGATGGAAATTGTCATTTCAATAAACACAAAAATGGATAAAGCAAACACATACAGTAACTGCAGCATAATGTCATCTGCTATTTATTTCTGAAGTCTAAAGCAAACAAATATGATCTAATGTAGAAAATGGCTGCTTTAAAAGCCAAAGGAATAAAAAAAAGACAGGGGATGCACCCCAGTCTGTGGATCATGCCTTTTTTGTTTGTGGTAAAATTAGAAATAATGATATACATTGGCCAAAGCTCAGAAAATTGGCTTAAAGCTGGAGGGGAGAGTGTTTGGAAATACTGTGACATTTAGTGGGAGTCCAAGTGCCTTATGCTTCATTCTCCTGCACGTTGAGGGCTTCATGGTGAGACCACATTCCTCTCCTACACAGTGGTTACAGGAGGTGGTGAGCTGTGGGAGTAAGTGCTTGGGCACATCCTGGGGGATGTGCTTGACACAAAAATAACTGTTAGTCCCCCAGATCCAGGCACAAGTATCTTTATTTTATTATCCTGAGGGTAGTTCACAAGCTGTTTGTTACCTTTGAGGCAGCATCTTTCAATTTCTTCAGTGGTTGTTATGGTAGGACCCAGTGCCAGTTGTGTCCTACAGGCATTTTTGTAATCAAGCTTATTAATGGTGTTCCTCTGCTCACGTTTGTTACTAATAGCTTTAAATTTTATCAGTATGGAGTCAGCCTCAAAATGTCACACTAGTAAAGATATAGCTTTCCTAACTGCTAAAAACATCCTGCTCATTTTAAATGATACCTGCTCACCTTGTGCATCCAGACTGCAGTTTGGGCTCTATGTGTGTTGCTGGATATGTTTGGATTGAAGGATTTTTGGAAGCCAATCCATTTGTCCCCACTTACTGGTCTTTGATCCAGCTTGGGAGAAGTTCTCAAAAGGCTCAAATGTGCTGCCTTCTTGGAAAACTGAACTGGGAGATGAGCAACTGCTGAGCTCCAGTAGCACAGATGTGCAGCCATGTGCACAGGCTTGAGCACACCCTCGACGCACAGAGTATGGCTTTGGGCTCCTCAGAACACATCACTTTGTACAGACATGCTCCAGTTGCATCATGCTGTTGCTGACATAGAAAAGGTTTATTCTGTCTGTTATAGACAGGAATTTAAGACCTGAAAGAATCATTATTCATATTTTTCAATAATGGAAACAATATATTACTCAATTTTTTTTTGAGCTTCGTGATAGTACGTGTAGCTTAGGTAGTTTTGGTCTAGGAAACAATGAATTTTTAAAATTCTTACTGTGAATAAAATATTCACTTCTACTGTGAATTTGCTGAAATTTTCTTCTTCATTCCTGTATTTGTTGACGCTGTTCTGGGGGTTTATTGCTTCAATTTCTGCATCTTCTTGCATGCTTCACTTTCATTAAGTAAAGCAGAAAGATTGTGATGTCACTTCATTATGAAGCTGCTATATCTGTAAAGATGGTTTCTGTCAGTCTGGGATTGAGATATGTTTTCTAACATAAAATCTGCTGTAACAGTGTACTTGCATTTCTACAAGATTTGGACTTGATACCACCAGATCTTTTGTTTTGACTTGTGTAGGGATAACAGTACCTGCTAGATAGATTAAAAACTGGTTTAATGATGGGTGTCAAAATGTCATTGTTGGGGAGAGGGTATCAGTGAGGAAGTTATTTCTCAGTAGATACTCCTGGGAGCAGTTCTGTCCTGATGCTACTCAGTATTTTTGACAGCAACCTAGAAAATGGTCAGAAATCTTTACAGATTAGATAAAGATATGTGGGGGTGCTAAAGATGAGGAGGCTATTTGTCAGTGTGGGTTAAAATGAGCTTGTTCTCAAACCATAAAAAATTATACTGGCCAGAACAAAATAATAGAAAGGCATAAGATTCTGATGCTGGCAGTGGGGTACTGAGCAGAGACGAGAGGAGACTTCGGTCATTACAAGGAGATACAAAAGCAAGGAGTTCAATACAGTTGCTTTTATCTAAGAAAACATTGTTTGATGTCTTCATCCCTCCATGGAGTTACTCAGAGAACAGTCACTGAAGGCCAGCATCTTTGTGGTTCTCCTGGTGAATGCATTACAAGATCCAGTGACTGAAAGTTCTTGTGAGAAATCTTTTGTTTTGCATTAGGACTGCTGCTTAGTAATGAAAGTGGGTAGGTACCAGAATGGTTGCAAAAGAAAGTGATAGTCCCATGGCTTGGAAAATCTAAAAAGAGTTATTTTGAAAAAGAAAAGCCTATATATATATATATCTATATATATATATCTACAAACACACACACACACACACTCTCACTCCACCCGCTCATCCTGACCCTTTATTGCCCTTGACGAGAGTGAAGATTACTGGTGGAGTCTTCAGGAAAATTTTTAATACTTGAGGCTTTCTGTGCAGCTGATAAATAAAATCAGTTCTATTTCTTCTCTCAGTCTTGCCCACTAGGTTCAGAATGGATGAATCCCTGCTTTATCAATACATAATTAACTGAGATGTGCTGCATCTCTCTTTGTCTATTTTTCTCTTTGTTTGGTTGAGGGATTTTTTTTTTTTTCTCCTCTGTCCCTTGGGGAAAGAAGGACCTCATTTGGAGATAAGAAACTGAACATGATGGAAGAATATTTAGTCCTACCAATTTGGCCAGGGAGGCTTGTTTCTGTGGTCAAGATCACAGCGATAGCTGTTTGAAGAGAGCAGAGATTTTCCTCTGCATGATTAACAGAGAACTTGGAAAAAATTCATCGTTGCAGCAGGGCTCATCCATCATCTGAGGCAGTCATTTTTGCCTTTATCTTCCCTAATAATTTCCCTGCCATGTCTCTAGTAGGAGCCTGAGCACCAAGGCCATTTTTCCCCTTCAGAGTCAGGCAGCCTGAGAGCAGTTCACCTTAGGGCCAGTGCCTGCGATGTGTCTGAAGAGTCACACCTAGTAGTGTCTGCCTCTGCCTGCAGACCTGCCAGGCTGGAAAGATGAATTCCACCCAAAAGTATTCTTTTCTCTTGGTAAGCATTGAGCTTAGATATGAATATGTTACACGTGTCTGTGTTTTGGTGCTGCGACTCTCTGGAAAGTACAGCAAAAGCATCACTTTGCTTCTGCTTATCAGCTTTATATATCAGCAGTGAGAAACCAATGGTATTTCACTTGGGAAAGACAAGCCAACCATTATCTGTGGAATAGTTTTTCCCAAATAGTCCATTTGATCATGGGGAGCAGTTACGAACCTCAGGAAAGTCTGACAAAGGAGGATAGAAATAGAGGATGGCTGTGGATAGTTCACGTAGAGAAGGTTATCTCTGCAGCCTTTAAAGGCTAGAAGTTTAATTTTTATTTTTAAATGAAAGCTTAAATTCTGCAGATGGCTTTGATAAGGTGGCACATAGATTTTTCATCTCCTGTTTGTTATTACTGTGAGGTCGGGAAAAGGTCCTGTGTTAAGGATATCTGGGGGAAAAAAGAAAAAAAAAATAATAAGAAAAGAAAAAGTGTAAAGTCTCCACAGGCCTGAAGCTATAAGGGGAAGAAAGCCAGTCTTCCAGGAATGGCACTTCAAAGCAGCTTAGGAGGAAACTATCTGTTTGTATTCCCACTGTAGTTCCTCTTAGCCCCTACCACCCCTGGAGTGTGTTCTTGACCTCAGCAGCAAATTATTACAGTAAATGTTTTTGGTTTTATTTTTTAAATTTTATTTTCAGGAATGAAAAAATGGTGGTGCAGGCACAGGGGTGGGCAGACCAGCAGAGAAAGTAATGTTTTTCTTTCCTTATGATGGAACAGAGCAGTCTATAATTATGGTTTTTTTTGTTTTGATGCGCAGCACACTGAACTTCCCTCTCTGCATTTCTTGCTTCTGTGGATCAGGCACAAAAATGTAGCTACTGTTAATAACTGTAATTGTTCAGGTATTTGCAAAACTTCCTGAAAATTACAAAGTGACTTGTAGGTTAGTGGGTTTGTCTGTGATTTTCTTAATATATTTTCTCCCTCATGGAGAGGATATTATTGTGCAGTTTGAAGTCTAGTGAGAAGTTGCTTTGATATTCTCTCTCCCTCTTTGTTCCTGTTTTTTTCCCTGGAAAGTTATGATAAATTGCCTCCCATCCTGGCTAGAGAGGGCTCAAATTAGGAGGGAAAAGGGAGGTTTCCCACTGCTTGTCTGCTTCTGTCCACATCTCAGCATTCCCTGTTTGGAGTTTTCATCCCATTCTTGGGGCCTCACCAAAGCTACTCCCTTCGACCCATCTTACTACTGCCTGGGCTTTAAATTTGCCCCCTGTTAAGTGCAAAAGAGCAGGTGATTTAAATACAGATATTTAAAATATATATTATATACTTCTGCAAAGTGATGGCAATGCTATAGTGCTCTTTTTTTTTTTTTTTACTTTCTGAGATGTAGTCAGCAGAGGATGGTCAGAGAATTTTGACTGCTGTTGTATGTGTCTTGGCTGCCATTCAGAAACCCTCTTTGCCTGGCTGTGGTTCTCATCGTGGCCAGTCTGTCTTGTGAGAAGGTATTTGCTTTTAATGATTCTTGCCCTGTAGCAGTGCTGGCAGCTGGGATGCCATCCTGTCCCTGAGTGACAGCTCTGCTCCCAGCCCCTGATGCAGAGATTAATATGAGCAGTTGCCTCTAAAACATTTTAATCTCACTTTCGGTCGTTTTGAAAAATGGGTAATCAAACCCTGTATATCATCACCCAGAGACAGTAAGCAGTGCTTAAAAGTGTTCAGCACCAGCGATGGATTGCACCTCGACCTTAAATCATTGCAAACCAGCACTCTGGCAAGCTCATCACTCAGTGACATGGATTTTGGGAAGGTGCCCCATGATCAAAGCTGAGAAGTTTCATGTGCTTCTGTCTGGCTGAGCTTCATTTCAGCTGTGACTGGGAAGGTTGCTGCCTTGCACCCCCTGGCAGTTAGGTGCAGATCTTGCCTCACAGGCTGTTTGGTGTGGAGGGAAGAAAGGCTTGTGGTCTTTGCAAAGACCTGAATGGAGACTTGAACTGGCCAAGCAGCTCCACTGGGTTTAATGGCTTTTCCTGCAAATGTTCTGGGATTTAGGTTAAAGTTCACGTGCTCTGTAATAACCCTCAGAATTATCTGGCTGTGGAAGTTTGTCAGTAAAAACTGGATTGGTTTCCTGTAAGAATAATTTGTCTGCCTTAATTTTAGGTGACAGTTATGAACTGCTACAACAACATTAGAAAAAATTATTGCATTAGAATGTTTTTCATTCCTAAAAATGACCTTTCCCTTTTTTTGTCCAGCAGTGGGGCACTTTTAGATGATGCCAGTAACTGCAATTCCTGAAATGCATTTGCTGCTGACCTGTGAAAACCTCTGAGGCAGCTGCTTATGGCGCGGGCAACACACTCGGCACCTTGTACAGCTGAACTTTGTTAAACTAAATGAAAGTTCTGTATTGGTAAATGGAGCAACCCAATATCTCTAAAATTGCTGCCAGCATGTGAACATCAGTGTTTGTGAGATATCAGAAAGCTGGAACAATAGAGGAAGAGGCCATATGATACTATTTAAGTTTTATCAAATAAAGCTTCATCAAGTTCTTTCATTTTTAATATCAGGAGATGGTGCTGTGGGTGTCACCTGGACCCCACCAGCCAGGATATGTCCAGGGCTGGCTGGAGCATCCACCATCTGTGCAGAAGGAGTTGTGGATTTGCAGGGACAGACAGGAAGGAGTTAGTCTGGGAGACACTGGAGTATGTAACTGAGAGTTAAAACCATAGACAAGCTTACACCAAAACCAATCAGACCTTTTTAAAATTCAGTAGACTTTAGATACAAAAGTGCTTTGCTGAGTTTTCTTTTCCCTGCTATCTTCATATTTGAATTAAATTGCAAACTCAAAGAAAATGTGAAAAGCTTGGCAAGAGTTTATTAGCCCATGCTATTCCTCTGTCTTCCTGAGCCTATGCAACAACGGAGAATAAAGAGGGGCCCTCCAGCTGCAATGAAGGACTGGCATAGCTGAAGGCATGCAGCTCCACACCTGAGGACAGTGGATGGAGCAGCACTGCTTGGAGAGCCAAAAGGAGGTCTTGATTGAATATGCTTATAGGGGATGAAATTAGACAATGTATTCTAGGCCTTCAAATAATTTTCCTATATTCGATCCCATTTAAAAATAATGGAAATATCTGTTACTCATCTGGTCGGATGAGTACATACTGTGTGCTTATACTTTTAATTCCTTTTTACTGTATTGATGCTTTTTATTTGGGTGAAATTAATATTTTGGAGTTTTGCAAATTTTAGGTGGCCATTTGCTAATTTTTCTGGATGATAAGTACATCATCAGGAGTATATCAGGAGTGATTATTAAGTAAATAAAAGAACGATTAGTAGTGTTCTTATTCCTGTCCTCAGCGTTTTTTATAGTGCTTAAATATGTTTCAATTTAAGGATGTGGACAACTGATTATCTAGTTGTGGATGACATTAGATTTCAAACCACATTTTTCAGCTAAACTCTGATTGGAAAGATTGGACCAGATGGTCTTTTGAGATCCTTCCAACCTGGGCAGTTTCGTGTTTCTAACATCACGTGAAATGTGTGTGTATTAGCATCTTTCAACAGTCCTCCTTCCTGCTCACCAAGAAGTCTTGCCTCTTGCTAAGAAATCTTTAAAGTTACAGGGTTTTTCTACACCAGTGTGCAGCTGGCAGATTATGCCATTGGAAACAGTGATATCTGAGCCACTATCAAGGTGGTGATATCTGAGCGATTATCATGGTAAGCCATGCTCCTGCTCCAGCTACACTCTGCTTGGATGATCCCAACACTGCCTGCCCTTTGGGCTCATTCCCTGTGAAGCAGTGAAGCCTTGCAAGCCTGACATAGCCTCCAAACCTGCAGGAAATAAAACAAAAAAGCCCCTCACATCCTTAAATAACCTGCTTTACCAGACCCATAGCCTCCAAATCTCCAGGAAATAAAACAGAAAAAAGCTTCTCACATCCTTAAATAACCTGCTTTATCAGCCCCAGGGAGATATATGCAGATACTTGTGCCAGGTGAGCAGCTGAGACATCAGTTTAATGGTAGATTTCAGAGTTTTAGCCTTTTTGCAGAGGTTTCCCTGCATGGCCTCGTAGAGCTGTGCACTGGAGGAAGGAACCTTGTTGCTATGCATAACTTTGATACCATTGTCCTCACTTCCAAATACTGGAAGGTATTACTTGCTAAGAGTACTACATTATTACAAGTACTAAAATCAAGACTGTATAAAAATATTACTTTTACTTAAAGATTCTTTTTAAAGGTACGTGTAGCCAAGATTAAATAATCTGGTTTAAGGATTGGGAAGCACAGCTAACAGGCTGTTCAGGTACTGGAGAGAGACTGGGGAGGGGACAGGGCAGGGAAAAGCCACAAACAGTAGCATGAGGTCTCTTGAAAGCTTTTGTGGTAAAATCATTCTTTAAAGTGTTCGAAATGAGGATGGCAGAAATGAGTGACAAAGGCATCTGCTGAGAAAATGCATGGAAGTTTAGTGTATCCGAGTGCAGGTTCTAGGCATTTCATTGTGTGTGCAATTTCATTCTGCTCTTCAATTTATATTTAAAGGGAAATTTGTACTCAAAAGGAAAAGGACACTTCAGCTCACAGAATTTCTCTCCCATAAGGCTGGCCCATGTCATCAATGCAGAACAAATGTTTTTAATACTTCCTAACAAAAACTGGGCATGACAGAGTAGCCTACAGAAAGCACAATATTTCTTTATATCCTTTCAGCTTAGGCCTTTGCTGATGCTACCCCCTGTGCCCTGTGAGAGCTGTGTTTCCTGTTGCTGCTGACCTGGAGTTCACACTAGCAGACTGAAAGATGAAAGGCTAATACCTTTACATGTTTCATATTTCATATTCACTCTTCCCCCCCCCCCCCCCAGAGCTGGCTAGAAAAGCTCCTGCTCCTTGTTGTTCTGGTGAAGTTTAGTGGTGAATATGCATTTTCAGTGCTTGGGGTTTTGTTGTTTTGGTTTGTTTTCCTAGTGGCCACAGCACATGCAAGCTCAATTCATGTTAGCTGTCCTCATGTCCTTGTAAACCCCTCCCATGGTTGCATATTGTGCATATTCAAGGAGCTCTTTCATTTTGGTTAGCTAGGGTGTTTTACATACTTAATTATCCCTAGTAAGCTTTTCTGATAAACCCTGTGAAGGAGTTGAATATAAGAAAAAAACCGAAAGAGAAGAGAAAGGTTTAAGAGATATGAATATCTCCAGCAGATAACGAGACAACAGCTGTGGATGCATTTAGGGACCAGTGCTGCCTTTCCTCAAAACAAAAGAAATTCTGGGGCAAATGAAATCAAAAGCCAGCACTTAGGCGTAAATCCTAGAAAAGCAGTTTTCTGGAGAGAAAGAGACCTAGTCAGTAACACAGCTGGCTTGCTCTTTTTTCTGAAATTTACTTTTTTCCTCTAGGCATTGACATGGGCACCCTTGATGGTGACTGCTAGATGACTCCGTTCTCATCCTGAAGGTTACAATGTAGACATCCTTAAGGGACCATTAGGGTTGGTCTTCAAAGATGCCTCTTCTATGTTAAGTATCTCTTGAAGCTCTTTGGGCGTCTGTTGTGGCATTGCTGGGTTACTCAGGACTGATTCTGTATACCCTGAATTTGTACTACTCTCATTAATTAAAATCGGTGGGTTTTAAGGGATGATTTGATTTTGCTGGGGAGAAAGAAGTACCTCCAATATGGGAAGACCCCAGTGTGCAGAACCTTCCCAGCACCCCTAGTCATCCTGGGGTAGGCAAGAGAACATAATCTTGCAGTTCCCCTTTGCCATCTGCAGCACTGTGAACAAGGAGGGTTTGGCATGCTTAATTGTCTCCATGGGTAGCACTTAGGAAAAAAAAAAAAGAAAGAGCAGTTCTTGAAACATGAAGGCTTTGGGTTGTCAGGAGCAGGGTAATGATAGTCTATCACATATAGAAGATGCAAGTCATATTTCCAGCTTCTTCATTTCTCTGAGAGCATCGCAGTCCTGGAGAGGGAAGTAATTGACAAGTAGACTAATAGGATGAAGGTGTTACAGAGATTTAATTTCCTGGAGAAAAATTTTCCATGATTTTCCAAAGCTGTATGAAACTCCTTAATTTCTTTTGGTTTTTTGGTTTGGTTTTTTTTTTGGTTTTTTTTTTTTGGGCAAAGCCAAAACTTTCCAGCTGAACTCTGACTGACATAAAGATTGCCTCTGTCTTTCTTTCTGAGAGCTTTAACAACCAGTTGATATATATGTCTTCCTACAGTAAATTATATTGTAAAGGGATGCCTTCCTGAAAAATAGATAGAAATAAACAACTTGGAGATGTGTGCAGCAGGATTTTGCCATTTTTGAGCAATCCATTGTTCATAGCAGTAGTTGGTGGTTCAGCTCTTTTCTTCTGCTTCTATATGTGTGTGTGTGTGTGTGTGTGTGTGTGTGTGTATATATATATATTTCATACTGCTGTGGTTTAGGAATGGAATTCTCTGATTTATAGTTCTCACTGAAACCATTCTGATCCACACTGCCACTCACTCAAGCCCCCTTCCCTTCTTCTTCCCCTATGGTGGGATGGAGAGGAGAAGTGGAAGCACCAAAAGGTAATGATCACAGCTTGGGAAAAGAACAATTTACTGGACACAGCAATGAGATAATAGAACAAAGAGTAAAAGCAGCAATACTAATGACAGAGGGTACAGGAAAGAGGCAAGTGATTCACATGGAAACCCCCTGACACTGCCCAACTGCTCCTTCTGCCATGTTGTGCCACCCAGAAGAGAGCAGTTCCCCCATCCCTGGAAAATGATGTAGAGTGGTATAGAATAACCTCTAGGTCCTGGCCATACTATTAACCCTGTCCTGGCTGGAACTACCTCTCTGTGTGCCTGTTTGAATTGTGGTGACTACCAGTCATGGGCTGTGTTGGAAACGTTCAGTCTCACAGTGAAGCTCCTTCCCCAAGTGATGGGGATTCCCTGCAGATGCCAGCAGCTGCTGAGAATATGGTTCGGTCTCTTGACAAAGTAGATTCTTTATTATTAATATTTTAAATGAGTCGAACATAATGAAGTAGCAGCATTTAATAAATGTTAAAGCCTGTTTTCAGCCCAGATGGTTTAAATAATAGCTGGACACAGCGGCTGTAAGCTTTTCATGCTGGGATTTGTGCAGGTTGCTTCCCGGGTTATCTGCTTCTTGTGACTTGTCCTTTTCATCTTCTGCTGTCAGTAACTTCAGTGCATAAGTGAACTGCAGATTAACCATCCAGGCTGGGACATTTTGCTTTGCATTTGAAATGCAGATTCTCAGCATGAGGAGCTTGAAGTCTCTGGCTGCCTTTGCTCCAGAGAGTGTCACAGAGATTTAGACGTTAGAGCCACTTGCAGCACCAAACAGTGCCTTCTCAGAGGCTACTCAGTCTTCAGGCATGATATTTTAAATAATTTTTGAGTCAAAGGTTAAATTTATGTCATCATCCCAAGCATGGAGTATTTTAAGATAGGTCAGTCATTCATATTGTTAACTTGTGAGCTGTCTTGGTTTGTTTTAAAGGACATTAATTTTGTAATTACCCCAGAGACAGCCACTGAAAACCTAAGGAATGTACTGCTTAGTTGAAATCCAAATATTGAAAGCTGTGGGAATGTAGCTGTAGGAGCCCTGCGATGGGCTCAGCCATCTAGTGACACCCAAAGAAAAAATGAAATGTTTGCAAAAAAAAGCCAAACCACTCATCCGATTATTTTTGAAACCTGCTCGCTATGACTGGTAAACTAATAAAATGCCTCAGTCACAGCGATGTTGTCATTGTTTCATGGCATAGCTCAGCTCAGCTCAGTCCAGCTTTGGCCTCCTTAGGCCTGCCTGGAAATCCATGCAGATTAAAATCACAAAGTTTTTTTACTGTTTTGAGTATTTGCACTGTCAAGACAGCTGAACCTTTGCCTAGTGAGTAACTGCATAGGGACCCTGTTCTAAACATCTGGGAAACAGAGCTGAGCAGCAGTGCGCTGTCCAGCCAGAGGCACATACTCAACCATGTCTTCAGATGCACAGTCTTGAAAAATATATGGGAAATCTTAAAATACAGGTCTTAAGTGTCCATGAGTTCATCTCATTCCTTCTTCCAAAGCTGTCTCTTTCCTTTTCTTTTATCTTAGGAAGGGTGTTGTGCCAGGAATACGTGTTGTGTTTGGGCTGCTTGTTTGCAACCTCTGCTCCTCCCCAGGGAGCAGTCTGACCAGGCTCCTGTGCAGCTGCATCATGCAGGGAGCAGGACACTATCTCCACTGTGTACAAAAAAATCCCTGGATGCAAGAGTTGACCACTACATCAAATGCCAATGAAGTGCCAAGCAGGATGGTCACAGGGATGCTTACTGCTTTTTGGCCCTGTGAAAATGCAAAAGCCTGTTCAGACTCAGAGGTTGGCCCAGGGGTCTCATAGCTCTCAGCCCTACCAGTATATAAGAAGAGTAGTTATAACCCCATGTCCTCAGTCACATCTGTGCACAGTGATGGAAACTATAATGCTTGTATAAGCTTCACTCATTTGGCAAAGACCAGGGGCTTTAATCTTAATTTTCTATTTCCTTCTCCAGCTATGTTGATATCTCACTTAAATGTGAATAAATACAAGGACCTTCTCAGTCTCATAGTAGAAGACAGCCAAGATGTGAGGCAAAAGGGAGTGACATATTTTAGATGTCACTGAGGAGATGGATTTTATAGGTCTCTTTGAAGATGAGGCAAGAGCTAATCCATGTGACAAGCCAGTATGGTCTGACCCAAGCCCTTTACTCTGGGGTGGTCTGACTGGCTCAAATTCAGTCTTTGTCCATATAGCAAAGTTTTACAAAAGTTTGGCTCTAGGAGGACTCTGATAGCTGCTTTAAAGGACAGTGTTGGCTGTGATGCAGGGGAGTTGGTGTCTAAGTGGGCTGTAGATGCCATCTCCCACACCTTGTGTGTTATGTAGGCTGGGGCAAGGGAGCATCTGGTCAGCATCCTACTCCTGAAAGCTGAACAGAAATTCTTGCTAAATACTGACATAATGGGATTAGGAACAAATTTAAATAAATCAGGATTTCACTCCCATCTCCACATTTTAATTGCTGAGGATTTGGTGTCATAAGCTCTGTGAGGTGCATCCTGTGGCAGATGACACTCTATGGGCAGAGCTGCAGAGAGGCTGGGTTGTTGTGGGAACACCTGCCTGTGGCTCTCAACAGCATCAAGCCTGGTCAGGGTCTTTTGAAGAGGCAGTGGAAAATAGGAAGAACTCAGGTGATTGCTTTGATGTGGGCATCCCCTTGGATTAATGGACTGGTGACCTACCTGCAGGAGCAAGGTGTTAGCACATGGAGTGGGGCCACCATAGGGGTGCCTTGGTGTGGCTGGTGTCTTAATGTGACTTTGTGAAGAATGGCAGATCTGGGAGCTGTCACTGAGGTGGCTGCCTCTAACAGGAAACCTCTGTTTGTGCTGGTATCTGAACAGGCACCCAAGTCTTGTGCTGTGTTAAGACATGTCACTGCCATGTGCTGTTTCTCCTGCTGCTGAGCTGTATTGTACGTAGCACTGCCTGCCAGCATGCCTAGCATGGGGAAGTAACAAAAAGAAATTACTCAGATGCTTTGAAAATAGATAGAAATATCAGTTGAAAATAGATAATTTTCTCTTTCAATTTCTAAGGTCTAAGACATGTTCATTTATTAGTGTTTAAACAGCAGCTATTAACCTTTTTGTCCCTACCACTTATTCCTTCCTTACATTTTTCTGCTTGCAAATTTTGCAGCCCAGATGAATACTGAATGGCTGTTTTTAATAAATTACTTCTTTCTCTTTCTGAAGCTGAGTCAAGGAGCATCAATGTCGATGCCCCAGTTTGTATTAAGGAGACTGTAGATAATTAAGCACTTGTGAGGGTCTGGGCAGTTTGTTGATGTGTTTTTTAATTTTCTGGTGAGTGAGTGATGTTCTTTGAATAGTGGTCATTGGGGAAATCAGAGCTTACTGAAGTGACAACCAGTGTTGTCTTCACTGTCATGTTCAGTGCAAGTCCAGCAGTATTATGGCAGAGCTTATGGGCAGAGATAACTGTGCATCTGTCAGGTGCACTGACAAATGCTATTTGCATCCCCGTGTTAAACTTGTGAAAATTTGTGTCAGCTGTTTGGATTTCACAATACATACCACGTTGGTGAGGTGTAGTTGCTTTGTGTACCATCTGTAATGTAAAACACAATGATCTGTAACACAAAATCAAGAGTTGTTGGTGGGCTGATGCTGTCTGGACACCAGATGCCCACCAAAGCTGCTCTGTCACTCCCTTCCTCAGCTGGGCAGAGGCAATACAACAAAATTCCTGTGGGTTATGATAAGGACAGGGAGAGATAATTTGCCTTTACCATCATGGGTGAAACACACTAAGCTTAGGGAATTATTGTAATTTATTACCAATCAAATCAGAGTAGGATAATGATAAATAAAATTTAAACATAAAACCACCTTCCCTCCACCTCTCCCTGCTTCCTGGATTCGGCTTCACTCCCAGTGGCACAGAGGGATAGTGAATGTGGGGTGCAGTCAGTTCAGAACACTCTGTTTCTGCCACTCCTTCCTCCTCAGTGAGTCCTCCTCACACATTTCTCCTCCTGCCTGGGATCCCTCCTACTGGGGGAAGTCCTCCACAAATTTATCCAGTATGAGTCCTGCCCATTGGCTGCAATTTTCCATGAACTGCTCCAGAATGGGTCACTTCAGTGGGTTCAGTCCTTTAGGAACAGGCTGCTCCACTGTGGGTTCCCTATGGGATCACAAGTCCTGCCAGCAAACCTGCTCTAGCGTGAGCTCCTCTCTCTAAAGTTCCACAGATCCTGCCAGGGCTTCCCACAGGGTCACAGCCTCCTTTGGCATCCCCCTGCTCTGGAATGGGATCCTCCAGGGGCTGCAGGTGAATCTCTGCTCAATCCTTGACTTCCATGGACTGCAGGGGCACAGCTGCCTCACCAGGGGCTGCAGGGGAATCTCTGCAGTTGTGTCTGGTGCCCCTCTTACCCCTCTTCCTGCTCTGACCTTGGGGTCTGTGGGGCTGGAGATTTACTGGTGGTTTCAGTGGATCAGTCTCTGGGCTGTCCATCAATTTGCTGCCAGGCCACAGTTCTTGCTTCCCTAAAGTTACAAGGGGTTGCAAAAACAAGTCCTCACAAATGCTGCTCATCCCTACTTTGCACGTATTGCATTGTGTGCTGGGGCTCTGCACGTGCATGGATATTTCTGATAGCTGGTTCAGGGTGCAATCACATGCAAATCAAAATTTCATCTTATTTTGAATAAGGAACACAGACTTTTCTTCAGAGCAATTTCTATAAGATACAGGCTGCTCATTGCAAACAGAGAGACGCTCAGGCACAGTAACCTGGTTGGAGAGGACAATGCTTGGAGACGACAATGCTTTTCAAAGCCCTGCGTTAATGAGAAGTCCACAGCACACATTCGATAAGCATTGTCATTCTTTTGTCTGCAGATCATAGACCCTGCATTTTAATTTACTATACATAATGCTTTCTTAATGAGTTCCAGTGGATAGCCATTGAAACATGGTACTGCAGCTGCCAGCACGATTATGAAAAAGAGGCAGTTATTTGATTTACATGATATTCTGTTATGGTAACTAATATTTGCAGACAGGATACAATAGAGGAAGAAAAACCCCTCCATTTAGATTTTGGTATCTCAGGACTAAGGTGCTAAATCATTTATTTTGTGTGTACGTGGACCAACTACTAATTGAAAATTAATGGAATTATGTTTGAGTCTTGAAAGTCTAGAGAGACTCCTGTTTGCTTTGCGCCACAAAGTTCAAGCAAACCCAGTAACACTAACATGATTTTTAAAGTGCGAATGAGCTTCTTAACGTAGTACACAGAAACATTTTATAGAAGAGGTCCCTCATCTCTTCCCTCTGTTTCAAAACAGAAATGAAAAAATCCAGAACATGGGAAACAACAAAATTGTAGTGCTGTGGAAGAAATGATGCGTTGTTGCTGATAAGGTTTGCTTTGTCAGGAGTACCTTTTCTTAAGCATTTGTGTAAGTCTTTATCTAGAGCTCTGTGTGTGTGTGGATGCTTATCCCCTTTTCTATAGGTCCCTCCTTGCAGAGCACCACATTGCTGACTCCTCACACAGAGGCACTATTTAAAGGGTTTATAGGAGTTTTCTGTTGTTCTTCCTTTTCTTCCTTTTGTTTTATTTGTTTTGGTTTGTTTTGTTCTGGTAGGAATAGGAGCCATGATGTCTTTGTGTGCTAGGCAGTAAGCAAGGTGATAATTCTCTTCTGTGCTGGTAATTTCAGTTGAGCTTCTATGTGGTGGGGGAGCATGGATTTTATGGTGGGATCATACTGTGGGACCCAAGTCAAGGAACAGATGTAACTTCTGGTCTCTAATACAAGATAAAAACTGCTGGGGGAGAAAGAAAAAATCGCTTGAAGTGGAGATGAGTTAAATTTTATATTATTACAACTTCTTGTATTTTCCAAGTTAGAATGCTTGACTTTGTAGTTGTAATTCTTAGCATTGATGATGATGATGGTTGTTGTCATTGTTATATATGCTTGGAAAACCCCCCAGGGCTAGGAGGGGGGTAAGACCTGTCTGTGGGTTTTGCAGATACTAGTAGAAACTCTGAAGTGGTGAATCTGAGATTTCCATGTTCCTGTCTCAGGTGTGGGGAAAGGTGTTTTCACAATCATTCGCCATCCCAGTCTCGTTTGTCTGCCCTAGTCCATCTCTACCCAATCCAGTGCTCCCAAGTTTTCTCTTTCCTGGTCTAGTACTGGAGCAGACTGCCCAGGGAAGTGATTGAGTTACCATCCCTGGAGATATTTAAAAGATGTGTAGACATGGCTTGTGGGGACATGGTTTATTGGTAACTTGGCAGCGCTGGGTTAACAGTTCAGCTCAATAATCTTGAAAGTCTTCTCCAGCCTAAACAATTCCATGATTCTCTGAATCATACAACACCTAACATATCGTATGAAAATACCACTGCTCCCCTCCATAGTGACTGGCACTACTGCAGCCAGAGCATCTCACCCTGGATCTGCAGCTCATACATCAAGAGCATCCTAAGGAGTCAAGCACAAATGCTTGACTCAGATGAGTATCTACTCATCCC